>QFAX02000457.1:0-99594 GCA_003412495.2 Echium plantagineum
AAAGAAAAAGTTGTGAAAAATTGGATTCTAGAAAAATTCTAGGTTTATCAAAAAAAAAAAAAAAAAATTCTAGGTTGTACTATCCTATATAAACTAATTATTATAGTGATTTAATGTATGCATGCTCCACCTTGAATAGAACACTAGATGGTTTTACTTATTCTAGACGGAATATAATATATTTTTATAATATATAATGATCATTATCTCTATTTCACTTGAACATTTTACAACCAAAATTAAGTTCAAAACATACTTTTAGCTCACACACAATATTAAACCTTTTGCTTCAGTATCTTACATTATCATTAAGCATTTCCCTTCAATACACTCTACATTCTCTTCATCAAAATATGATTAAGCAAATGTCCTGGATTGATGTCCATGTCCCAGTAATGGCTCGGCCTTATGCTCACCTCTCACGGGTAGATAAGCCGATAGGCAGTTGGCTACTTGCTTGGCCGGTTTTTTGGTCAGTCGCAATGGTGGCAGATTCCTCGGTAAGTCTCCCTAAGATCATGAAACTGTTAGCGATGTTTGGTTGGTGGGCAATCTTGATAAGAGGAGCAGGATGCACCATTAATGATTTCTTCGATAGGGGATTGGATAAGAAGGTGGAGCGAACTAAATCTAGGCCGCTTGCTAGTGGTGCTCTATCACCGGCTCAAGGACTCTGGTGGCTTGGCGTTCAATTGGTTTTAGAATTAGGTGTTCTTCTTCAAGTGAACACCATGACTTTCGTTTTGGGATTCATCCATGTGCCTCTGGTGTTAGCATATCCTCTTATGAAGAGGTTAACATATTGGCCTCAAGCCTTCCTTGGTGTATTGACAAGTTGGGGTGCTTTCATGGGTTCAACTGCTGTAACAGGAAGCATCGATCACAGTGTTGTTCATCTTCTTTATGTTTCGACTTTCTTTTGGACGCTCATTTATGATACAATATATGCACATCAAGATAAAGAAGATGATGCAAAAGCAGGGGTGAAATCTACAGCTCTAAGGTTTGGAGATTTAACAAAACAATGGCTTTCTGCATTTGGGATTGCTACCATCATAGCTCTTGCACTAAGTGGATACACTGCCAACACTCGCTGGCCTTATTATATTTTCTTAGCAATTGCTGCTGGTCAATTACTATGGCAGATATGGACTGTGAACCTATCATCCCCGGCTGATTGCTACCAGAAGTTCGTCTCCAACAAATGGTTTGGTGCCATAATCTTTGCTGGTATCATATTTGGGAAGTTCTTTGCTTAAGAACCACACTTGTAGTCAGAAATATATAGTTCATACATTCTATAAATGCTACTTGTAGTTCAGCTTATTTTATTTGAAGTGGTAAACCTATCGATTCTCTAGAAGAAAATTAGAGTCACTTAAATCAAACCTCTTGCTACTATTCATTTCATTTCAGTTCAAACTAATCTACATGTATGCTTTTCGAAGTAAAAGCAAAAAATTGAAAACCGAATTAGTTTGAATCGAAGAGAGTAGTATTTCATGATTGTAGCATTATACTCCAAATATCTCCCGCATGGCTGCATTTATTTTAACAGAAAATCAAGAATCACACTTTATACTTATGATGTGATGTCAAAATGAAAGAGCCAAGATATGACAAAAGCAAATACCATACAAGAAAGAAGAAAGTTCACAAAACGGTGACTATTTAAACATCTTCTAGTCTCTGAAGCTGAAGTAACTTGTGCAGTGACATTACTACTTACAGCAGAATGCACTTCACTTATTTGCGGCATCGTCTCCACGTTGTTTGGGCCCACAACATTTCTTGCGATTGAATTGCAGATCTCACATGTCCTGAAATGAAAAGGAGACGATTATAACGACGAGCAAACATAATTTTAAAATCTAATTGTGGTAATTGTCCGAAGTCTGATTACATCCTTCTTCCCCTTGCAACCGTCGAAAACTCACCCTCCTTCCTTTACCATTAAAATTTTCCATATTCATGAACAAATCCAGCAGGCAACATAAAAATGTTAGCAAGATCGATGTATCTACATCTTTTTCATGGCGCATGTGCAAGCAATGCCTTAAACATGATTTTATAGTTATTACAAGTACTGGTCAGCTTTATACTACATCAACATGAGGGACCTCGATGAAAGAAAATATGGGTAATTTCACATGAAAATTCACCAACTGGCAAGCGCGAAGATATATCACACAGTACGAAATGCTTGCAGGATTTTTATCCTCAGTTCCAAATTAACTAGGAGGTTCTAACAATCAATTTAAATGTGATGTTGATCCCAATTGGTCTCATTCAATCTATTATGCATTAATTAGATGGCATTACTAAAATAAACAAAGGAATCAAGAAAGTGACATTGGAAACAACTCAGAAACTCACAAAGGCTCAAATAGTCAAATCTCCGCTTTAGTAAAGAACAAAGAATCTCAAATTCCACATAGACGGACCACGAAGAATGTCGTCGTGGTAATATCATATTCATATGATGCTTTAGCTTTTTTCTTTTCCCATTCAGTCTCTTCAACAGCTTACCTTTCTTTTCTTTGCTTTGTTTCTTTAAGGATCATTCTTTATGTTTCAATATAATAGTCATATTACAGGACTATTCAGTAGCAACACTCCACTAAACAAATCTTCTAAGCTACTCTTGCTGACACAACTACAAATCACTCTCAAAAGGAAAAAATTATACCATCCGAAATAACGATCAACGGAAACCATTCCACACGAAGTAATTAACATCTACGAATATTTCTATATTAGCTTATTGAACAATAATGCAATACTATTTTGATTCCTTGTCTCAAAAAGATTGGAACTTTATTTCAAGAAAGTTCAACTTTTTCCAATATTCTGACTTCTGAGATTAGACCTTCAATATCAACATTTCCATGGCTATGGAGTCTGAACTTGTTCATCACGATCCAACATATGGTCGAACGTGTACGTCGTATTCATATAGCCTACTCGCGGTACGTTTGGTTACATACAAATCTGATAGTACTGATAAATTCAACACTAAAACAAACTCAAATTGCTGATATACACACTCTTAATCATGCACATAATTTGAGATATATCAAACAAGAAAACGAATATAAGAAACACGAAAAGTAGAGATTTCTCACTTATTTCCTTTGATTTTGAACCAAGTCTCAGCACAATTCTTATGAGCAGCAGCTAAATCATCTTTACAAGAACAACCCAATTCAATAGCACCTCCATTTGAACCACCACTACTCTCCAACCCCATATGACAAATCCTACAGACTCTCTCAACCCCCTCCACAAACACCTTAATCTCACAACCCCCATTGTCTATCTCAACCGACATATCCGACGGCGCCACCGATGAGGCTCTCCTAGACCCCACCCCCACCTCCAAAATCTCAGAATCAGAAATGCAGCAATCGTAAAACTGAGAGCAACATGAGCCACCATCATCGTCGACGTCGTCGTCGCCGTGATCATTGCAGGAGGGGGTTGGGGCGCCGTGCTCTAAATCCAACGTGGGCATTTCGAGGGTCGACATTATGGTGAAGGAGTAAGGAAACTAGACGATATTTAAGGGGAAAAAACAGAGGATTTAATGCAGGAAAAAGAGGGTAGGATGAATTTATCAAGGTTTCTTGAATTACTCATCAAACAATGGAGAGTGATGGACTATAAATTTGTGTATTGTTTCTATTTGTTCGAGTAAATGAAATGTTGATGAAATAAATGAAGGGAGAAAAGTGAGCATGATTTATAGAGTTGAGTGTCCATTAGCTAGAATTCGAACGGATGTAATCGTTCTAACTCATATCAAATTGAGTCTTTTTTTATGTGTTAACTAATTTGATATTAACTTTGTGTGAATAAATCTTAGTTATTGGATTAATCTATTTCTAATTTTTTTTAGAATTTATGATTGTTTCTAATAGATTTGATTAAATGATTTCCTTTTAGTTACCTAATACTTAGTTAACACACAAATATACCTCACTTACAAGTTTTGGGAGAAAATTGAATCATATAAGTATTATACAAGTTTTATGTGAAAATAGATTAATAGTTTCTTAATATTTAAATAATTGGTACATTTTGATTTTCTTTTTTTTATAGTTATATTAATATTGCATAATCAAACATAAGTACAAAAGGATTAGAGTGTTAATGATATCTAGGGTATTCGAGAGTGACCCAAGATATCATTACATATATAAGTCACACTATGTGCTAAGGCAGTTCTCTCAAAAGTTCCCGAAGGAATTACAAAATGAGAACTGAAAGGGGGCACATTTACAAAAAGAGATGTTATATTACTAAAATCCGTCGGTTGAAGAACTACTATGCTTCTGATGCTGATGTTGTTTCCAAAAGTCTTTCCACACTTGTTGATGTTGGATCCAGTGCACTGTACTAGAAAGAGGCTGTGATGTAGACAAATCAAATACTATATATAATGAGTATGATAATTTAAAGTTAAGTAATAGTGATATGGACATCAAGGCTTCGATAACCAATTGTGGGGGTATGAGAAAAGGATTTGTGTGGGAGTTTTTTGTGTGAGGGATTATGTATTGGTATATTTCATTTGCTTTGTTTGCATATCCTTTGATTGTAATGTTTGAGTTATTTAAATGGTCTATATATATGTAGAATGTGTATATGGGTGAGTTTTGCATGAGATTTGGGGTATAGTTGAGTAGGATCTTTGTTTTGTGGTGATTGTAATTGTTTCTTGATAATTGTATGTGTTGGGTTGTATGAGAGATATGTAGATGTCCAGGATTTATAAAGGAGATTTCGTTGAATGATTATTTGTTTGATATTAAAATTTTCATTTTCGAAAATAATTTTATTTCGATTAATCCAAATTGTCCATATGGTACTGAAAAGTAATAGATTTTGTTTTGTTGTTTTAGATCTATTTTGAGGGTTAGGTTTAAGCCTATTTGAAATTATTTTGAAAATATTGTTTGTGTTTGAATGGAAATTAAAATAAGAGAATTGAGACCAAAGTTTGGTTAATTTAGGACATGAACGAAAAAGATGGTCAACCATTTCTTGGTCACGTCCACAGAAAACACAATTTGTGGTGACGATATGCTTAGTTTTAGATTGTAAGTTTGTTAGGGTTGGGAGTCTGTTATAAAGTAATTTCCAAAGGAAGAGTTTGATTTTTTGTGGAATTTTGAGTTTCCACAAGTGTTTCCAGAGGTGTCTTGGTAACTGATAGTATTTTGAAGGCGGTTTGCTATTGTTAAATTGTTGAAAAATATAATTGTAAATATTTTTAGAAGAAGTACTTCTATTTTTGCTATTGAGTGACCATTTAATTATGTCTTTTTGATTATCTGGAGTAATGTTAAGAATAAGGTTTATAATATTTTGAGGAAAAAGATTTTGGAGAAGTGGGACGGGACGTTCCAGGAATTAGTTTTTGGTAATAATAAGTCAGAGACGATGATTGATGTGTTTTTTGATGATTTGAAATTTATGAGATTAGGAAAGGGATAATTTGGTAACCATGTGTCTTTCCATATGTTAATATTTCTACCATTATGTGTAATATAAATAAGTTTTTTTTTAAAGTGTGTAAGTCCGTGATGTAGACTTTTCCATGTGAAGGAGGCCGAATTTTTTATTGGTGCTTGGATGAAATTTGTGAGTGGATAATACTTAGTTTTAAGAGCAATAGTTGTAGGGTTCGTATTATTATTTAGTAAATTCCATGCAATTTTTGCTAAAAGGGAGTCGTTAAAGAATTCAAGATTTTTAATTGCTAATCCTCCCTTTTATCAATGAATTTTGCAGGAAAGTCCAATTTATCCAATGAATATTGGTCGAATTATTATTGTTCCATAAAAAGTTTGCAAGAATACTATCTAATTTATGAATGATTAATAAAGGAAATTTATAAATAGACATGGGATAAATTAAATAGCTTATGAGTACAAATTTTATTAAAGTTAGTTTTCCCGCTTGATTTAAGAATTTAGATCCACATGACTTAATTTTATTATTTATTTTATCTATAATATTTTGAAAAATTTGTGATTTATGTGTTTCAATGTCTAATGAGATTCCTAAATACTTACCAAAAGAAGAGGATGTTTGAAAAGGTAGGGCTTTTAGGGTTTTATCAATTTTTTGTTGAGTAGTGAGTGGGCTAAAAGTTATTTGAGATTTAGAGTAATTGATTTGTTGCCCAGATTCTATACAATATGATTCTAAAATATTATTAAATTTTTGTATAGATTTATTATCTAGTTTAAGGAAAAAGTAGCTGTCATCAGCAAATAAAAGATGTGTCAGTTTGGGTCCATTACGAGAAATGTTAATACCTTTTAGAGAATTGTTATTTTGTGCTTGATTTAAGGAAGCCTAAAGTGTTTCAGTACAGATAGAAAATAAAATTGGGGATAACGGATCTCCTTGACGGAGTCCGCATGTGGGTGTAAAAGAGTTAGTTACGGATCCATTAAGTAAAATTGAGTATTTTACTGTAGTGAGGCAAATTTTCATTATTGAAATTCATTTTGGAGGAAAGTTAAGATGTTTTAAAGTATTAAGAAGAAAAGGCCATGAGTTTCTATCAAAAGCCTTACTCATATCTACTTTTATTGCAATAGTAGTATTGAATCTTAAAAACGAGAAGTTTCGTTGGAGTTAGAAGCTTGGCTCACACCTAGAATTATTATAGATCCGAGCTCCGGCTCACCAAACTTAACCGAGCCGGCCCCCTATTCGTTATTTACTTCTATTCTATGGAAGTTATAGCCGAGTTATACTCAGTACAGTTAGGTTTTCCTAATCTATGAACAACTAATACAATAATCGCCAATATCTAATCCCTACAATCACTCAACAAATTTTCTGTAATAACTATCAAGATCTAATGGTCCAAATTTAAAGTTAGGTTTTTCTAACCCTATTAAATTAAGTTCTAAGAAAAAACTCGTCCTAGCCTATGGGGAAGTTCCACGTCACTTCCACTAAATACTTAAAAGGGCAACACTATACACACACCAGAATAGTGATTTACTATTGCTAGAAATGACCATTTTGCCCCCCATTTATTTTCTTCATCTACTACACTTCAAAATAGGGGGGGCAGAATAGTAATTTCAAGCTACAGGAAATCACTATTCAGATCGGTCCTTAAAAGTACGTGCCGTGAGGAAAACATCCCATAGAGTACGAGTCCTTGACTGCAATTTCCAGTAATATCCGTATCATTTCCCAACATTGTACAAACAAATATCATGACAACTCATTAAAGGGTACGTTACTCCAATTTGGAAGATTCACATAATAGGTCAATAGTTAAGTTGATGAATAGGCAACAACGATGCGGTTCATATGTTAGCTCATTGGAATAACGGATCGAAACAAACTTGATGGTTTAGCATTTCCCCACTTTGGTTATATTGTATTCTTGTAGAGGATTGTACTAGCGGTTAATTGAATGAATGAATCCATGAAGCAATATACATTTTATTGAGTCTGAAGGGGGTGAGGTCGCCGCAGAATCGAACTGTTATACTCTGTGCACTACTTAAACGCCCCCACAGCTCGACCCGAAGGGGGTGAGGTGGTTGTGGGATTAAGTGGAAATTCTTCTCAAACTTGCAAGAGTTATTCATGGAGCTTTGTTCTCAGGACTCCCCCTAGGATGCATTCTGAACCACTGGATCCTAATTTGTTCTCACGAGAAGAGTGATTGTGCATCGAGAGTGTTGGCTGCTCTGATTTTTGGAACTGGTTGTGGAGCATTAGGTGCATTTGCTGTGCTGGTCATGTGGACCGTCTTCCGCAGAAGACGCCCCATTGTGCCAGAGGATTATGTTGTACAGCTCTAGAATTTTTATTAATCGGGTCTGGGCCATATCATAGGAGGAGAGAGAGCACATTTCATAACGTGATGAAGTAATTTTTATTAATCGGGTCTAACGCTATTTGTAAGTCAAAACTCTTTAAAAAATAAATGGAGAGAGTAATACTCTTTATTGAATTCATTTTGTTAACGTAAATTATACCTTTAGTTCACCTTAATCCGAACAGACAATCAAATAGCAGATATCATTTTGTCAATAACGGAAATTTATCTCTCATTCTCTTTGGTTTTAATAAATAAATAAATGAAATTAGCTACTAAAATATTTGGATCTCAGCAATTAATATTTTTCCTCTTCTTGTTTCGGAAAGATAACGCAGTTTAATTGAAAACATCATTGATCCAAATATTGATGAAAAATAGTAATATAAATAAATAAAACTGGAAATAATTTTTCAGCACAAAACGAAGTGAGCAAAGCAAAACTCAGAATTTAATTCCCCATTTTTTTCTTCACTGGACAATCAAAGTGCAAGGATAACAAATTTGAAGTATTCATCATTGTTGCCTGCTCATGTTTCACAAACATCAAATAATTAAATAAAATTAAAATTAATTATAGAAAATCAAATTTCCTATAAATTAGAAAAAAAAACAAGGAATAAAAGTAACTAGAAAATCGAAGGAAATATATAGGATGCTTCAGAGTAATTTCAATGACGAAGAGTTTGGTATATATAGGGACTCAACTGGTTAAAACCCTAGTCAGTTGCCCATTAACTTGTTTGGTTGTTTAGTAATACGAACTATCAGGCCCATATTGGCCTGGTCCGTTTGATTGTCCATTACAAGTGGGGGAACTAGTAGTTGCCTTCATTTTCAACCCCATCCTGATAGGGGCAACCCCACACCTGAAAATCGCAACCCCATCCTCTCCCCTAGCTCTCAAATATGCGACCCCATTCGTTGCCTTCATTTTCAATATCAAAATGGTGCGCTTTCAAATTCAGTTTGGGGGGAGTGGGGATTGGATAGGGGCATGCAGGTAAGGTTGAATATGATAATTTTCTTATTGTACCCAAAATGTCTCTTATGAATGAATCAATAATAACATGAAGGGCTATTTGATGAATATAATAATATGAGGGACTATTTGGTAAGATATATAGCAATATGAGGGAGACAACGAAAAAAAGCCAATAAAATTTTAAATAATTATACTTTGTAAATTTCAAGGATTAATAGATAATAATTATGGAATTATGCCATCTGGGATCTTGATTTCTTCATGAGTCAAGTTTGGGATTCAAAAATTTTACTTCCAATAAGGGATTAAAAGAGTTGTGATACATGTTAGCTCAATATTTATTTCCAATCGAGCTAAACGTAGTTGAGCTGATTATGGTACTCATTCATTAAATTATAAAAAGTTGAAACAACATTTTTTAAGATAAATTACATGTTATAATTTGCCTTTAAGTCTATAATTAGGTCTCCTAAAATGTGTATATCATATATGAACTTGATAGAATAGTATTTAGCGTCAATTTATGTTAAACTTAAGTTCCCTTCCCTTCAATCATGTTTTGCCTTTAATAGCACATGCTATTTAGGTAGAGTTGTAAGGAAGTACAGATGATTAGAGAATCCATTAATCACGAAAGTTGAGTTGTGACCTTGTGTGGTGGGACGATAATAATATTTTATAACTCTCTCTCCTTCCTGTTGAAGTTCTAATAAACGTGAAAAATCAAGTTCGATTCTAATAATTAGAAGTTCATATATAATTTGAATTGTCAAGTTTAAAGACACACATTCGAATTTTTAGATGTTCGAGTTTCACTCCTCAAAGCGAAGATTAAGTCTCGAGTTTTGCTCAAACCATATCAAACCGAATGTATAGGCCTACTTACCGAGTTTATGGTTGTTTAACGTGCCTACATTGAATCTGTACCCAAGGCAGATATTCCCACCTAATTAATGCTGTCTTCAATTAATTTCTTCCTACATACAGAGAGACATCATGCACACCCTTAGGAACAAAAACTTTGCATGCCATTTACATATTCTGGTTTGGCATAATTCTCTCAATTTAGAAGCATTTGCATGTGGCATCTTGAGCAACTATAATAATGTCCATAAAAAACATCTCTTTGAACATGTCACATGTGAGACAATTCTTGTACTATATTATGATTGCATCATTGTATGAATCTAGTCAACATATTTCAACATACACAAATATGAAAGAATAATGAATCAAATAATTATATCTACTTCTCAAAATCTGGTAGAGTTGTCTGATATACAAGTGTTCCTGTGTCCTAATTATGTAATCTCACTAACCAAAAAAATAATAGAATGGACTCTCTGCTTCAAAATGCTAGCGTCCGCTCTCATCTGTACTTTGTAATGCCCATCTCCGCGTTCCTCTAGCATTACTCATGGTGGTAAATATGTTTGTTGTAAGATCTTCGATTATTGGTTATCTCGAGGCTTTTCTCTTCTCCCGGTGTCCTCTTAACCACTAAGCAAGGGGGATCACTAGTTAGAACGACAATTCCTATCGTTGAGATGAAACTCTTTGAGTAGGTTTGCGATCAAGTTGTTGGACGGTCTTTTTCCCCTGAGTTGTATTGCATAGACATCCCGGGTAAGGATTGGCGTAGAAGTTCTCCTCCAGTCTAGGTGTTTCTCCGACTTGTCTAAGGTAGGGCGCCCCAAGCCGGTCTGAATGCAGGCTTTTCACCTCTGACCTAAATTCTTCCCAAGATATATCACCATTGTCTAGCATATCAATCAGTCTGACAAAATTGAGTCTGCGAGAAAAAAGAAGAAGACAGTCAGCCCATCAAATAGAAGTGATTTGAACGAAACTTAGATATGATTTAAACATAAGACATTGATGTATATACATACTTATCGGGGTTTATTGTTTTCCTGAATCCTCCAAATCTTCGATGTCCTTGCACAGCCTTTGCCATATTACCATCATATGTGTAAACAAATACGTCACTCTCAAGAGCCACGATATGGTCCAGGGCAGCAAGACGATTTTGGTAGTGCTTAAATGACTCCAACTCCTCCTCTGTTGCGAGAGTGGAGTGGGAATAAACATTAGGGTACTCTAAGCGGAATGCATCCATACTATCATCACCATAGATCTCTCCAGCGACTATGTATATTCGTGTGGTGGATGGGTATCCCATGGCCTTGAGAAACATTGCTGCTTCCCTGGGTGTCATGGGGCAACCTCCTTGCTGTCTCCTTTCCACACTGTTGATCTCTTTCTCTTTCCAATGCTTCACTTCATACCTCATTACACGAAGCTCCTCGGCCTCTGCAGCTGTCAGATTATGGCTGCAGCCCGTGAATGCAAGCATGTCTTTCTCATACCTTAAATGAAGAGCAATATAAGGTTCACTGCCATTATTCCTCAAGCGATCAACAAGTTTTCCTGCAAGCTCCGCGATGTTGTCTTTATATCTTAGAGCCTCATAATTGGCTCGACACCTAAGCTTCTGGATGGAGGGCGGTAAGCCATTATTCGCAAGGCGTGAATCAGTATGTGTAAATTTGATAACCTTGTGCTTTTTCATCAAGGAAAGAATCTCTCCCCTGTAGTAACTAGCCTGCACACAGAGAGCATACGACATTGAGTTCCGATGATGGCAAAATTCAGAATAAATCCACAAAGTAGAAAATTGTTGTTTTTTACCTTAGACCAAGATACAGGTGCCTTTAAAAGGGGCTTCATTGCAGCATAACGAGGCGGTAAAGACTCGACAATCTCAATATCCTCTTTTAAAACTTCAATGAAGTGCCTCCAGTCAAATATATCCTTAAAACCACTACAAAGATATGCTATTGTTAGAAGAGGACATTCAAACAATAACTGAGATCAAATACTACAATGTCTTCTTATATACGATACCTTGGATCCGTCCAAAATGAGCCATGATCAAGAGAAGGTAGAACTAAAGAGGCATTCATGATCTTCGCTATAGCAACCATATCACATATCTGCACCAAATCATTGTGAACTTCAAATTAGTAAATTTCTATATTTGAAACTTCAATGGTACATATCGTTGCAAACTATCTAGAATAGATCAAATTTGACTCACTCCTGTTCTCATTTGATTCAATCCACCATTGGCATGAACCAAAATATATCCATTAGTACGTGTGCCCGACCCTGAAAGTGTACTAACCATGATCAAAACAATGAAAACCACAAAAGTATAGTTTTTAACTACAAATAGTGCTAAGACTTTGACATACTTATTCGGTTCCTTGGTCGAGAAATGCACTGGAAAAAATCATTACTATTAGGCTTCATCCATATTTCTGGAACCTGTCAGCATCAAATTAAACATATTAACAACTAATCGTATTCGTTAACAGACAGTTCTGACTCTTGCATTCATATCTTCAAGACCATCGTTACAGAATATGCATCAATATCAGTTACAGAATAGGCATCAACATCTGTTATGTAATAAAAAACACTATTGTTCCAGCTGCTGAAATCTATGTTCATATATGTCCAAGGAACCAAATATATTTCAATACTATCAGCTTCCTAAGAATCGCAGTCCATCGGAAAAAGCAATTGTTGTAGATGGATAAGGCCGTGGACCATATAAATCAAATTGTATGCTTTGACATATTTAACGTGGAACGGATCATACTTCAATACAACGCACCAAAACATCGATAGCATAAGAACTCAATTTACATATTTTGTTCTCAAAATGAACAGCCTACTAAAATACAAATAACTAACCAAAACAAGCAATATTTTTAAAGATCAAAATCCAAATAAAAATAAAAGTTGTCCAAGACAAAAAGGAAATCAAACTGTTATGTTGCTAATTAAACAAAACACTTAAGATAACATCGAATTAGACTAGTAGTTAAGAGTCCCCCAGATATAGACGTTAAGGCTATGAGTTCGATTCTCCCCATATAATTGACGGGTTATATTAAACAATAAAAAAACACAAAAAATGGAAAATACTCACAGGAAAGTCTTCCACACTGCGTTTCTGAACAACATCGCCTGAAGATTGAGAATCTAAAATAACCCTCTGAGCATTAGACCAATTGTTTTTGAAATTCTGAATAACCAAAAACGCGTTTTTATGGTTACTCATTTTTCTGTTCACACCAACTTGACCACCCATCATCAAAGAAAACATCACAAAAACAGAGAAGACCACCAAAACCATCAAAAATCCCAAAACTGTATTGGCCATGTTCTTCTTTGACCTCAAAAGTGAATGTATATTCCAATGAGTACATGTAACAAAATCTTTTAGAGCTAAGAACCAACTTTCATGCAGCTTTTTCTTGACTAAAAGATACCTTATCTTGTAATCATTCGATGTCGAATCGCCGAAGCGACGACGATGGTGGGTTGTGGTGGGTGCAGCTAGAGTTTGGGTGGTGGTGGTGGAGGAGGAGGAGGAGGAGGAGGTGCCACCCGTTGACATTTGGTCACGTAAAACTATGGTTTATGAGCTTTAAGTGAAAAGTCAAAAAATGAAAATGTGGAAGAAAAGAGTAATTTTGTGAACCGTTGTTTTGATTTGATGTCACTTGTTTGTTTGGAATATATATATTTTGTAAAGCCGAACGCGGATGGAGGTGCATCATTGTCTAATTTAGCAATAAATATTCTATTAAATTTTGTGCGATAGTTTATATATTACATTCAAGGTATCATATTTATTTTTACAAAGTCATTGGAATATAAGAATATGCAATAATTTTAAGAGCATATAATACATAATATTATAAAATTGTATTCTTCAATCTATTGTAATTGTCATTGTTATTTAATATTTTTAAATTAAATTTTGACTATTAATCACTAACTACTATATCTTGCTTTGAAAATATAATTTAATAGTATAATTAAATATATTTGTTAAATTCTTACCTAATAATATAACTGAAAAGTAATTAAATATGAAAGATTTACCTCTATATTCATCCATCAAAATAGAATATTTGAGTAAGAAATATATAGAATCCAACAACTATGATTGATGAATTGATCTTGCGGCTATATATATTTTATTCATTTTTATTTGTTTACTCATGATTTTGTCCCCAGCCATTTTGTCCAATTAGAATGAGAGAATCAATGGGCATTTTAACGTTAAGCGGTACAAAGTACAACATATTGATGAGTCATTCAATGAATTGATACAAAGTACAATATATTCTAACTAAGAATCGATTAAATGTGACTATGTGAGTAATGTAACTAATTTATTCAATCCTTTATCATAAAAGAAAACTAATTCTGATATTCTTTTAATTTGAAATTAAATGTATAAACATAACATTTGATAAAGATAATCATATTTGTAATTTAACTTTGTACTAATATGAACTTTAGTAGTATTGACTTTAATGAGATACCCCATCTTGTCATATTTTCTCGCTTATGAATACATGTTATCGCTTACACTCAGCTCATATTTTATATAAAGTAAGATTACTAAATATTTAATTAATCGCAAATAAATTCAATGGTTACTTTTTGTATGTCGAACAAACATTATTATGAGAGAGTATTCGATTTTTTTTTTTCAAATGTATATAGTTTTAGAATAAGTAAGGATACATATACAAAAATGTATGAGAACGTTAAGGTGATGATTCTCGAGTTTTAGATACCACTACTGGAATTTACGGCATTTGATTCGCCCAAATCCGAAGTAAATCTGAAGAAAAAAGTAAAATGGATGCGGAAAGGCTTCGGACAGCTCCCGAAGACTTAATCTTGTCGCCCTTTTCCCATCCGAAGCCCTTCTGAATCACCAGTCTGAATCCATTCCGCATCCAGCCTTGATCTGACAATAGTACAGCACTGAATCCAATCCGAAGCTATATTCTGAATCCATTCTGAATCCACTTTTAATAGATTTAGACTTAATTAATTAATAATTTCCGAAGCCAACCTGAATCCAATCAGTCCGAAGCTATTCCGAAGTTCTATTTTCATTTTTCTTAAATTCATTAATTGAATTAGGTTTTCCCAATCCTTTCCGAAGCCAAAAATTCTGAATCCATTCCGAAGTTAGGTTTTCGTAATTAGGGTTTCCCAATCCTTTCCGAAGCCAATTATTCTGAATCCATTCCGAAGTTAAGTTTGCATTTTTCCTAAATTTGTTAATTGAATAAGGTGACCCAATCCTTTCCGAAGCCACTGTGTCCGAAGCCATTCCGAAGTAGACATCTATGAAGGCCGAATCAATTCCGAAGCCTTTTTCTTCATAGCAGCAAAAAAATTTGCAGCCTGGTATTCTGCATAATGCAGAATTCCAGGCTGCAATATTCAATATACACGAAATTGAATATAATCTAATGCCTAAAGTGCATTTTCGAAATGCAATAACAATCAATATACAATATCCAAAACACATAATATAATCCAAAATCGATTTCAACACAATCAACTCAACCAAAAATACAAATAAAAAGCAATTACTAATTCAAAACAAGCATCATCCCCCAAATTTGAATACATATTTGATAAAATATAAATAATATTACAAGAAAATAAAAGCAATCTCCAAAGAACATAATTTTTTTCTACAAATAATATAAGAAGAAAAAAAAAAAAGATTAGACAAAGTTAGATAAATAGATAAAAGAACAAAGTTAGATAAATTCCATAAAAGATTACCTTCAATCACATTTTTGTGAATTAGCCTACAAAATGAAAAACAAAGATTAGTATATATTGAACAAAATTATGAAATATAAAATATATATATTAAGTTAGAATTTAGAATGGTTACCTCTTTTGAATTAGCCTACAAAAAGAAACAATATAAACATTAGCATTCAACAAAAAATCCAAAAAATATATATATATGTATGAACATATATTATTGTAGAGAGAATTGAAATGAGATGGTAATAAGAAAGTTTGTAGAGAAGAAAAAGATAGGGAAGGGGATTGAAGTTGAGTATTTATTGTGTACTGTCCGAATCAAATCCCAAGTAATTTTTTTTTTCGGAAAATTCCGAATCAAATCTGAAGCAATTCTGAATCTACCTTTTGCTCTCCGAAGCCATTCCGCATCCAGTTTCTGAAGCCATTCCGCATCCAATATTCTGAAGCCATTCCGCATCCAATATTCTGAAGCCATTCCGCATCCAATATTCTGAAGCCATTCCGCATCCACTAATCCGAAGCCATTCCGAATCTATTTTTCCAGAATGCACCAACTAACATATAACATCCAACTCAATGTCAATTAATATATAACAACATCTCAATATTAATAATTCATAATTCAACAACTCAATGTCAATTAATATATAACAACATCTCAATATTAATAATATACAATAATCATTTTCATAGTTCAAATAATAGACTAATCGTCATCGGTATCATCATCTCCATTCGAGTCGTCATATTCATCTGAATAGTGCGACTCGTAATCCGAACCATCTTCATATGGGTCCACAACATGTTCTTCGACTTCTACAATATCGTAAAGTCCTTCGTCAACAATGTCGACATCAATGGTTGGATTAACTCCAACCGGGGGTGGTTGTTGCTCCTCTTGGAAGATATCTTCGGTATTCAAAGATTTAGGATCAACATTCTGCATATGGCTCCAATCAACTCGGCTTCTAGCATTCGATTTCATTGCAACCCACCATTGCTTATGTTCCCGGGTGGCGGAGACGTAACGGAGATAGTACACTTGTTGCGCCTGCGATGCTAGAATGAAGGGGTCATCCTTAGATGCTCTACTTTTGTGTTTGATTTGAACCATTCCATTTTTCGGATGCACCTGCATCCACTTGCTAGTGTCAAACCAAAAACACTTGAATAGTACGACTTTGTCATACATCAAGCCATACGAGAGCTCCCAGATCTCCTCTATGACACCATAGTAGTCGACATGGTCACCATCCTCATAGCAGGAACCTTTCACACAAACCCCGCTATTGTACGTGGTCTTATTACCATCTCCCTGCCTAATGTCAAAGTAGTACCCGTTGACGTAGTACCCCTTGTACCTCTTTATTTCAGGAGCAGGGCCTAATGATAGTGTCTTCAGAATTCCGAGTGTGTCCATATTATTCCGAACGTGCATACGAAACCATGCTGCAAAATGAAGAGACACCTCTTTATTCTTATCTTCCTCTGTCGAATCGGGATTCAACATCTCAAGGCAGTCGTGGTACGACCTATGACAATATCGTAATTAGTTAAGTTAATCTGAAAAATTATATAATATGGATTGAATTAATATTTAAAGACACACTTACTGAAGATGTTCTCGTACTTCAGGTGTGTTGCAGAGAATATACACATGAGCGGTGTTGTATTCTTCACTATCCATGTAATATCTTTGTTTAACAACAAATGTGCCGCGCCCTGGGTAAGAAAACAACGGCAAACGAGTTGGGTCTTCCGGTTGGTTTGGCACATCGTGCCTCCTAGGCCGTGTAAGGTCGGTATCTATTCCCTCTTCGAAGTACATGGAACAGAAGTTAGAAACCTCTTTGACCAGATACGCCTCGCATATTGACCCTTCCACACGTGCCTTTTGCCTTACCATTTTCTTCAATCCCCCTAGGAACCTGCAAAACATTATAAGTTTAGTTAAATAAATAAACAATCCCAAAAAATCACCAATTATACTAGAAAAACTGAAGTAATACTCACGATTCGAATGGGTACATCCATCTATACTGCACTGGACCTCCATTCAAAGCTTCATAAGGCATATGAATAGGTAGATGCTCCATGACATCGAAGAACGCAGGTGGAAATATCTTCTCCATCTTGCATATTATCTCAACAATGTTGCGTCCTAGTTGTTCCACATGCTGAACATTTAGCGTCGTTGCTGAAAGATCCCTAAAGAAAAAACACCACTCTGTAATGGTTTGCCATATGACAGGCGGCAGTACATGTCGTAGAGCTACCGGAAGTAAGCGCTGCACAATAATATGTATGTCATGGCTCTTGAGTCCACTGAAATTCAAATTTCGTGAACATCTCGCAATGTTAGAAGCATATCCATCTGGTAACTGAAGACGCTCCAACCAATTCCTAACATCCTTTTGCTGCACGGCGCTACAAGTGTACGACGCTTTTGGTTTCGCTCTCCTGCCACCAACAATATCAACCATATGCAACTCTGGTCTCGAACAGTGAGTCGCCAAATCAATCCTTGCCCGCTCATTGTCCTTTGTCTTTCCTGTCACATCCATTACAGTATGTAATAGATTTTCCCCATTGTTCTTTTCTGTATGCATGAAGTCGATGTTGTGTCTGATTTTTTGTGTCGACCAATAACTCAACTCCCAAAATATACTCTTCTTGCACCAGTTGTGGTGAACATTATAACCAGGCGATCTATGTTCAGCCAATTTATTTTTGCCAAACACATCAGGATCCAAGGTGCACACCAATTGTTCAATCGACTCTCCAGAAAGTCGCTCATGTTGTTCAGTCAAACAAGTGCGACCAGTAATAAACCCTAAAAATCATTTATGTGAAAACAAATATTTGACAAATCTATTATATTAATTCAACTAAGTTATAATGTATAATGTTCAAATAAATAATAGAGGCAAAGTTGAGAAGAATACCAGTTCTTTGCGTCCTATATGGATGTCGACGTGGCAGGAATACTCTGTGACAATCAAACCAAGACTGTTTCCGACCAGCTTGTAGTCGAAACGCCGAAGTGGACCCCATACAATAAGGACATGCTAACCTACCATGGGTACTCCAACCCGATAACATGCCATATGCGGGAAAATCTGATATCGTCCACATCAATGCAACTCTCATGTTGAAATTCTGTCCCCTCGAAGCATCGAACGTCTCTACACCAATGTTCCACAGGTCTTTCAACTCGTCAATCAAGGGTCTGAGGAAAACATCAATGTCTCTACCTGGATTTTTTGGCCCTGGTATAATTAGTGATAAAAATAGGTATGGCTCCTTCATGCATAATCCTGGGGGTAAATTATATACACAAATAATCACTGGCCAACAAGAATATTGACGCCCAAACTTGCCAAATGGGCTGAAACCATCAGAACACAATCCGATGCGAACATTCCTCGGCTCTGCTCCAAATGCGGGATATGAGTCATCAAGATGCTTCCACGCCTGTCCATCCCTCGGATGCGTCATCCATCCGTCATCAGTCTGTGTCCGGGAGTGCCATGTCATATCGTGGGCTGTCTTCCTGGACATGTACAACCGCTGTAGGCGCGGAGCTAAGGGTAAGTATATCAAAACCTTACGCGCTACTTGCTTCCGTTGTCCAATCCTGGGTCGCTCGTATCTAGGCTCATCACAAAGTCGACACATGTCCAACATCTCATCCTCTTTGTAAAACAACATGCAATTATTCACACATGCATCAATCTTCTTTTTAGGTAAGAACAAAGGACTCAAGATCTTTTTTGCCTCATAAAAATCATTTGGTATGGATTCACCTTTGTTAGGGGTGCAACGCTTGATTAAGGAAACCCATCTTTGAAAATATTCTTGCGATAATTGTGACTCTGACTTTAAGCTCACCAACTGAGTCGTCATTGATAACTTCGTAAACTCCGTGCACCCATCCCACAATGGTTGGTTTGCAGCCCCTAAGATGTCATAGTATGCTCTCGCGGATGCATTTGGGTCTTCTCTAATATCATTCTGTTGCTCGTTAGAACTTCCCCCAAATTCAAATACAGTCTCACCACTACGCAAATTTAGACCATCTTGCACCAAATGCATATACTGATTATCAACCGCAGACGAATTACTCCCTACATCCCCATCATATTCCACATTTGGACGAGGATCATAACTTTGTGGAATTCCAACATTATGAGGAACATAACGATTCTCACCATGATACACCCACTGATAGTAATCTTCAACAAACCCATGAGAAATCAAATGACATTCAACGGTATTACTATCACACACATTACCATTTCGACATCTCTTACACGGACACCGTACACCAATCATACCAATTGTCAATGAATGATTTTTAGCAACACTCATAAATCCCATTAAACCCATAATAAAATCATTAGACAATTGACCATTATAACCATACCGATTACTATACATCCAAGAACGATCTTCAGACATTTTGAATACAATCTACAATAATTAAGCAAAACTATATAATTAAGCAAAACTATATAATTAGGCAAAACTATATAATTAGGCAAAACTATACAACCATAAACCAAAACAAAGCATACCTTAACTTGAAGATGTGATTTCGAGCTTCGAAATGTGAATTTGGTCAAAAAATGGTGTTGGATCGAGTTGGTGAGTATTTTTGGAAAGGTTTCTGTTTTGTGTTCTGTGTGAGATCTGTTTCTGCTGAGTTCCTTTAAAGTCCCTAAAACAAGGGGCTTCGGAATGGCTTCGGAATAGCTTCGAATTATGAAACCTGAAGCTAATCCGAAGCCACACTTGAAATACATACCTGAAGCCAATCCGAAGCCATTCTGAAGCCTTTCTGATATTCAACCTGAAGCTAATCCGAAGCCATGTGTGAAACCTGAAGCTAATCCGAAGCCACATTTGAAATACATACCTGAAGCCAATCCGAAGCCATTCCGAAGCCTCCCTGATATTCAACCTGAAGCTAATCCGAAGCTATGTTTGAATTAAAAACGTGAAGCCAATCCGAAGCTTTTCTTAATATTCAACTTAACCTGTTTGAAGCGACTGTGAGGAGTGATTATTAATTAAAATCTACAATTAATATCTACATTAAAATCTATAAACTTTTTATGGATTCGAATACTTTTCAAACATATAAACAATTTATAATTATACTTAAAGTCTATAATTAAAAGTTTGTCAAACATAATAATAATAAAATAACTAATACATATAAAAAAAGTCTATGACTGAGGAGCATGGTCGTCATGTCTCGGTGGGCCATCGTCTCGTCGGGGGAGTGGTGGCTGTGGTGGCAGAGCTGCAGTCGTCGGGGGGAACTGCTGGGAGTAAAATGACGGGAAGGGCTGGGAGAACTGCGAGAACTGCGAGAATCCGTGCAGAAATCCCTGTGGAGGCCAGGTCTGGTGGGAGGCGCCACCATGGAATCCGTGGGTGGCAGTCGGCGGGGTGAAGGATGTCGTGAACTGCGCCGGTGCGGTCCTGGCCGTCTCCATATTCCTCATCAAATCCGACGCAGTGGAGCTCTCGACAGTTGAGAAACTGCCAGCATATGGGGGGACGGGATCTGACGGCTGCGACGGGCCTTGCTGCTGGAAGAACCGGTTCATCATCGCCTTCATTTCCTCCAACTCCCTCGCTTGTTGCGCCACCGTCGCCTTCATCGCATCCATTTCTTCATCACGCTTCCTCAGCAGCTCCTCGATCTCCACAGTCGGCCCGGAACTGCTCCCTGCACCTGTGTCAATGAACGCCTCCGATGCACCGGAACTGCTCCCTGCACCAAGAACCCGGCCCTTCGCCAACCCTGCTTTCACCGCTTCTAAGCCACACCATACGTTTTTCACAATGGGACCCTTTCTCGGGTCTGCATCTGGCCCGTAAATCTCCTTGTATGCCGCATCATACTGGTCCTGCAATGTTGAAACATTCACGGTTAGTACAACAGTCCACAAATAACATTGCACTAGTAACAATTTATAATTTTAAAATTAATCATTCGAACTTACAACGGCGTCGAGGACCTTCCTGTCGTACACCTCCCCAGTCGGCTCCCCCGTGACTTTGTTCTTCTTCCGGTATATATCAGAAATGATAGTCAAAGGGGAAACATCCTCGCCCGTCTTCTTCTTCTGAAATAAGAAGAAATGATTATAACATTTATTATATTATTTAAACTAATTATATAAATTAAATAAATGAAAAACTTACGTGGTCAGATATCCTTTGCCTCAAGGACCTAGCACCATATGGATGGGTGGCTATCTGGCCGTCTGGACGACCAGCAGGGCTCAAGCGATTCCTACTCGCCACCTGGGACCTAGCGACGACATCTGGGGAACCCCAATAAGTCAGGTACTTGTCCCACGTCTCGGGAGAAGTACACCACCTCTGTCTCGGAACCTCCGCCAAGGTAGCACAAATCCCTCTCCGAACCTTGGCAAAAGCCGCCCGCTTCTTCTTCACCAGGAAGTCCCTCCATCTTGTCGCTGAATGTGCATGGAATAGATCTTTGGCATGCGCCTCGGAAAAGCCAACAAGATGGTATCTCTCCTGTGGAAAATGAACAATGTTAGTATGTTAATTTGCAAAATATATTTAACGATCAAAGATATTCAATTACTTTTTAAATTACCTTGAATGAGTTCCAGATATCCTCCCGAATCTGTATATCAATATCTGTGTAGTTAGGCCAGAAGTCAATGACATGACGCTGAATCTGTTTCGTCCAAAATGACGAAACTCCTGTACCCTCCAAGCTAAAAAAAAGCAAATTAAATAAATTAAAGAAATTAAGTAAATTTTAGACAAAATTAAGAAAATTCATATACTTACTATTTTTCTTCAACTTTGCAGTCCAACTTCTGTCCATCGGGAAGTGGGGAGATGGGTCGGGCGGCTCCACGACCACGCTCGCTCCCGTGGTCGTCATCTTCCTCGTCATCGCCCTCGGTGTGGCTGGAGCTAGCGGCTGGGACGGAATGCGCGTAGCAAGATGGGGGAGCAGGCAATAAAGGGAACAACATCGGGTTGAAAACCAGCTCTTCCTGCTCTACATCTTCGTCCTGCAGTCGCCTATTCGTCGTGTTAGAGCTACCGCCACGAACCATCTGCAACAAAATATAAAGTATTTAATTAGTTTAGACTAACGACAAAACAGTTATATACTCGAAGATTATAACCTAATAATAATACTCGACAAAACAGTTATATGAAATTACTAATTTATCCCTCAAACAATTATACACTCGAAGATTATACGAACGACACTAGGGGCAAACCAGTCATTTCACATACAAACATACATCAACAGTAAGATGAAATCAACACAGAAATCAACATGAAATTACTAAATTATCCCTCAAACAATTATACACTCGAAGATTATACGAACGACACTAGGGGCAAACCAGTCATTTCACATACAAACATACATCAACAGTAAGATGAAATCAACACAGAAATCAACATGAAATTACTAAATTATCCCTCAAACAATTATACACTCGAAGATTATACGAACGACACTAGGGGCAAACCAGTCATTTCACATACAAACATACATCAACAGTAAGATGAAATCAACACAGAAATCAACATGAAATTACTAAATTATCCCTCAAACAATTATACACTCGAAGATTATACGAACGACACTAGGGGCAAACCAGTCATTTCACATACAAACATACATCAACAGTAAGATGAAATCAACACAGAAATCAACATGAAATTACTAAATTATCCCTCAAACAATTATACACTCGAAGATTATACGAACGACACTAGGGGCAAACCAGTCATTTCACATACAAACATACATCAACAGTAAGATGAAATCAACACAGAAATCAACATGAAATTACTAAATTATCCCTCAAACAATTATACACTCGAAGATTATACGAACGACACTAGGGGCAAACCAGTCATTTCACATACAAACATACATCAACAGTAAGATGAAATCAACACAGAAATCAACATGAAATTACTAAATTATCCCTCAAACAATTATACACTCGAAGATTATTCGAACGACACTAGGGGCAAACCAGTCATTTCACATACAAACATACATCAACAGTAAGATGAAATCAACACAGAAATCAACATGAAATTACTAAATTATCCCTCAAACAATTATACACTCGAAGATTATACGAATGATACTAGGGGCAAAACAGTCCTTTCACATAATTATCCCTCAACAGTATGATTTTCAACCATAACAAAATTATCTACTCGAAGATTATACTACGAGATTAGGGGCAAAATAGTCATTTCACTTCTACTCAATTTACCAAACAATCATTTTAATTAATTTTATTACACACAAAATATCATCAATTAAACATTCATTCTCCAATCACAAATTAAAAACATTTACGAAATTGATACAATAATTAAATAATTAAATAAGAGTTATATAAAAAAAAACTAACTTTTTCTCGGATTGATGTTGACGGAGGGGTGGTTGATGTTCGACGGAGGGTGGTAAGCTGCTTGCGTCAACCGAGGGCTGGTGGTGGCTGAGTTCGCGTCGACGGTTCGGGAATAACGGGGTGGGGGATGAGGGCGGGTGGAGGATGGTGATGGATCGGAGGGTGGGTTTCGGAAACGGGGTGGGGGATGAGGGCGAAATGGTGGGGGGGCTGCTGGGGACGAAATGGTGGGGGGGAGGTGGGGGCTGCTGGGACGAAACGGCGGGGTGGGGGATGAAGGTGGGGGGTAGTTCGCGGGGTATTAGTTGCAGGGGGGGGGGGGTAGTTGTTTAATTAATTAGAAACGAAAGGTTGCTGAAGAAGTTAAGTGAAGTAATTAATTCCGGAAGGGGCTTCGGAATTGCTTCGGAAGTGTAATTAATGAAATTCCGAAGCAAATCCGAAGCCATCTTTTTAATATAATATCTTTACGAATTTCTCTTTTCCTTTATTACTAAATGAAAAATCTAATACATTAAACATTAAAAATAAAATTTTGAAAACGATAACATGAATGACTTTATTAAACAATAATAATAATACATCTAGATGCAGTTACATCCTTGAGCTTCAGCTTGAGGGTCCGTAAAACCAAATTCAACATGAACGTAACCCCATCGATGCATTGTCGTAGTTATCTCGAACTTCATTAATGATCCTATCTTTACACCATTTGCAAAAATGTATCTATCCCATCCATCCGTGAAGGCAAATTGATGTCGAGGCCTCTTTTCAATCTTCACTTGACTATGGACGGTGGAGTTTTTCAGATGAAAAAATGCAGTCAATTCCTTCTTACAGTTGCGAGGAAAATAGCGATTAACAAATTCAGAGTCAAGCGGCTGCTCAAAAAATAAAACTTAGTTAATTATATAACTATGTAAAAATTAATTAATAAATTTTTCATGAATATAACTTACCATTTCATATTCGTGTTCGTCGAGATAAATTGCTTGAAATCGACCAATTTTATGTGCATTGACGACCGACATTATAAATATTATATTGAAGAGATTGAAGTTATGGCTCATTGATCTTCGAAGGCTCTGATATATAAAGGGAAACAATGCTTCGGAATTGCTTCGGACAATACCGTTGCCGAAGCCAATCCGAAGCCTTTTCCAACGGTAACAATTTTGCCTAATATGACCGTTTAATATTTCCGTTGGTGAAGCTAATCCGAAGCCATTCTGAAGCATCCTGATTTTTTACAACTCTATAAATAGGGGATGAGTTTGCCAATTAGTTCCTCACAACAAATTCATAAACACAATCTTTGATCAAATAAATTCAATTCGTAATGACGGTGTTCACGGTTGATACAATTGGTTCTCGAGAATTCTTTATTTTCTACATGGAAGGCATGGAAGAATCCGCGGTACTTTTATTATTTGAAAATAGTTCATAATTTTTTACCTATTATGATGTTAATAAATAATTACTAATGTAATGGTTTGTATCATCGTATGTAGAGAATTCCAAAAGCATTTGACCAACAGTGTACTTGCCAATTGGTCGGGGATCGGTGTCGGTTAAAGGTGAAAGGAGATAATCAATGGTTCACTATGTATATAAGCGAAATCGTTGGGAGCAATGATCGAATCAAGTTCTGCAATGGTTGGTCGATTTTCTGTGATGCCCACGACGTGGGACCGGGGACACTCATGATATTCGAGTTTGACCTCGTTCGTAGCGCACACCATCGTCCGGCCTTTTGGGTCAAATTATATGGAACAAGTGGATGTTTGCGACGAGCCACAATTACTAGTGAATAGATTTGTTCATTGTTTTGTAAAAGTAGTTAATTAAATTGGACTATTCTCGATCACGTTTTCATGTTGTGATCGAAAATCGGATTATGTTTTAATTTCTAGTTATTATGAATGATTATGTCCTATTATTAAAAGACTTGATACTTATTTATTATTGTTTATTAATTTAATAAGGTTGATAATATTTAATAAGTTAGCAATTAAAAAGAAATGAAGTTCTCTGACCGAGGGTGGCTTCGGAATAGCTTCGGATTCAAAATATCCGAAGCCCATCCGACGCCCATAACAACGGTCCACAACTGTATCCATTGCGCATCCAATCCGAAGCCAAATTAATAACGGTAAAAAACGTAAATATAGCCATTTCTGAAGCCATTCCGAATCCAAACTAGTTTTTTACACTCTATAAATAGGGTATGAAATTGAAGAGCAATTCTTCACAACAAAATCATAATTCTAACCTACAATCTATTCAAGTGTATTCATAATGCCGATCTTCAACGCCGATACGATTGGTTGTCGTGAATTCTACAAGATCATCATGCCCGGCATGGAAGAAATCTTGGTAAGTTATTATATTGTTAAACTTAGTTCGTAATCTATACAAATTTAGAATTTGATTTCTAATAATCTAATGGTTTTTGTGATCATAATAGGAAATTCCAAAGGTATTTCGTCGCCGGTGTAACTGTGAATTGGTCGGGCATTGTCAATTAAAACGCAAAGGAGACGATCGATGGTACCATATGAAAATAAAAGAATACAATGGGAGAGGTGGCAAAGTAATCAAGTTATGCGAAGGTTGGGCGGATTTCGCAAGTGCCCACAACTTGGAGTTGGCCGATGTTGTTACGTTCGAGCTTGACCTCGTTCGTAGCGACAATCATTTCACGCTCTTCAATGTCAAAATATATGGAAAGAATGCGATAATAAAACCCTACGTTAATAGTTCATCATCTAATTAGATTTCTTATTTATCGTGTAATAGTAGTTAATAGATTAAACTATAATATATTTTCGATCACGTTTTCATGTAGTGATCGAAATCGGATTATGTATAATTTTCTAATTATTATTATGAATGATTATGTTTTATTCAAGAATTAATACTATTTAATTATTGTTTTTATAAATATTTATGTATCTTAAATATTTATAAATATTGAAGACTAATAATAAGTAATTACAAAAGTGGGGAGCTTGTATTCTGGAAATATGGCTTCGGAGTGGATTCAGAAGGCAAATTTTCGTATCCGAAGCCAATCCGAAGTACAAAATAATCCGAAGCCAAATTGAAGTAATTTCGTATCCAATATCAGAGGCAGTCAACATATTCAAGTGGACCTGCCTCCTGAATCTAGTCCGAAGCCATTCCGACGCACATTCTTTGGCTTCGGAATTTACCCCCGAATCCAATAGCGTGTTTTCTAGTAGTGTACAAAGAATGCATTTAATAATGTGTGAAAACACTTTAAGTCTGTATTGGTTTCCAGCCAATGATTAAATAGCAAGCGCGTAGAATAATAGGAATTGGAAAATGGGTGGCAGCATCTATAGTAGTTTAAGGTGGCTAATGATTAAGAAAAATAATTCATAGATTATTACAATATGAAATGCTGCCAAATTTTGAGGCATGTACAAGAAGTGGACACGTACCTCAGCTTCAGTTCTAGTCGGCGTCAACAACTAAAATTCTTCATTTGCCGTGTCGGCACGTTCTGGATTTTTGCTACCTCAACAAAGTAAAGGTCAAACAACCTTGCCAAGAACCTTCACCCCTTTTCACTTCACAAATTGATGGAGTAATAACCTTACGTTCGAGGCAAGACAGATCTAGATATTTTAGAATGGGTATTCGAGATAAGTATAATTTTAAGGTGATTGTTCAAATGGTTACATTAACTTTACACACAACTTTTTCATTTTTTTTTTCTTTTTAAAAAGTGAACGTGCATGAGCTAATATTTATTGTATATATTATAATGGAAAAAAGAAAATTACTCCGTACAACATTCACATGTATACATTATACAGTATATTTTAAAATACTTGGAAGAAAAATATGGTATTAAAGTACTATCCCTATGATTAAATGTCATCATAATTCATATGTATAATGATAATGCACTATTATTGATGAATCATATACACTAACAAAATGGAATGTACCAAGTTAATGAACTATTAAGTGGACATTTAAACTTTCAGCTCATTAGAGATTGTTTATTTGGCATTAACACCAAAAAAAAATAAAAAAATAAAAGAAAAAGGAAGGTGCTTAGCTGTTACATTGTCCAGATTGGATTATTGAGTTGCATAGTTGTATGCCAAATTGCGAATCATCATCAAAATCAATAGTCGTACAGTAGTCAGAAGTCAGTCATGAGTCATGACAAAGCATTATCGGAAGGATTTTTGAAGTCAAACTTCACATCAATTTGACCAACTTTTTTTCATTTATTTGATAATCTTTCATTTTCGAAAATACATCTGAATGATTAATATATCACAAATTCACAATAGGATTAAAAGAATTCGAGGAACAAAAATTTCACTTTAAACCATATTTTCACGGTATCACATGTTCCTTCGTTAAGTCTTTTAGTGAAAATATAATGCCAAAGGCATGAAAAATGGTCAAAGCCCCTCTCGAACATGAGCCGTGGAAATAGGTTCGATCTTAAATTTCACTGATTAAATTCTTTTGATACACACTGCACACAACTACACAAGGAGTAGCTTTTATTGGGGTATGTGAACTCTATCCAATATCAATACATGAGTAAGACACTTGAAAATCATCAAAGTTGCTAGACTTTCAACCACTCCAGGCAGGGGCAGAGCCCCCAGCAAAACCTGGAAGGATAATAATCCTTTAGATAGACTTCCCGACTGTACCCAATGATATAGAAACTGAAGGAGCTACGTCGATGAGTCATGGTCACACGAGTAACTGGCACAACAGAGATGGCATGCCTCTCGCATATTACCCGTGCTGTTGTTGGTACATGTGCCCTCTCTGCTATTACCTCGGATGAAAACTTGTTCAGGAAATATGAGTCCGCGAAGAAGGCAGGCGTGCACTGATACGCTTGGGTGTTGCATAACTGTACACCTTTTGCTCTGTCAAAGACATCATCTGGAACTGAAGCTGCTCCGGGTGTCGTGCTAACTTTTCGAGTTGAAAGTGTTTTCCTACGATAGATAGAATGTTAAATGAAAAGTCAAAAATAACGTCATGTAAACTACCCAAAATAGTAACAAGTAGTCTTCATAGTGTTACTTCATTAACTTCTCGTTTGAGTTCCAAGATGATATTGCAAGGATCAAGCTTTCACAATTACTTAGGCTACAATAGTCAGTTAAACTCTGCATACGATGAGATCGTCTAGTAAGTTCTACTAAATACTTCCTTCCTCTCCCTCTTCGAGGTTACACCATCTTGGTATCTTAATTTGTAAGTCATAATTCTTGAATTATATAATCATATAACATAATTGACCACAAAAAATACTCCGTAAAACTTTAAACTATACCATCTGATAGCTGCTACTTTGCGAGTCAAGAGAGAAGAAGCACCGTTGCATGTCTCACATTTGACCGTACCACCTGAAACGCAAGTTGCGCAGGGAATTTTCCCCTTGCCATTACATTTTTGACATCTGCACAGCAAAAGAATCATGTGTGAAGCGCACATCAAACAAATGTCTTTATAGGAAAGACAACCGAATATATATTCCTTAGCTAACTGATATATCAAAGAGCATCTAGACCTATAGAAAACTGAGAGGAGCAGAAGCAGGATTGTAGACTCTAATGGTCTGTTTATACATCAGTTGCATCTATCTTACACCTAGTTCCACTTCCAATCAATTACATGCACAGAATAGGCTATGGAGTACACAGTTAAGTTTGACCAAAAAGGCTATCGGTGGTGTGAAGCTACCAAAGACAGAAACTCACATTGAATCAGAACCATCTCTATGGGCTATCAGACCCCTCCCATAACAAGAAGAACACTCGGACATCAGGTTCTCGGCTTTGCATGTAGGACACACCAGACGTCCTCGTCCTTCACAAACTGCAAAATTGATATTTAATCAGATTAGCAGTATAAAGGGAATGTTAGCATAATTCTTTTTAAGAAGAAATTAATTTTGTTACATTTATGCCAAGTGGATGATTAAACTTCGAGAAAATGCCCAGGCTTCTTGCATATGAAATAAGAATTGTGTAGGCAGATAAAATACAGCAAACAGGTTTTATGACAAGTGAGAAAGTTATTACCTTCACATTTCTCAACTACTTCAGATTGAGGAACTTTTATCCGTGACTCCTTGTATGGTAAAAATAATACAGGAAATTCTGATCTCAAATCCAATTCCCATATTCCTATTTCTAGACCCTTATCCTTCCCATCAATATTTCCTCCAAGGTATGGCTCCCTCTCTATTACCAGTTCTCTCTCCTCGATAAAAGTTTCTAGGGTTCCTACATACACATTGCAGTCCTCTATGGCATGAATTTTCCAGGTTCTGGCTGGACGGCTACCCCAGCAGCAACGATGACCAACATGGTCTATGAGAAGCTCACGAATTTCCACTTCGTCTAGAACTTGACTGCCAGTACAAGTCCATTAAATAATTTTCTATACCATATAAGCGATAAATTAGCTCTAGGTAGTTCAAGACAGTCCAGAAAATAGTGATATGAATAATGATCATGGATTATACCTGTCTATTATTTTATAAATATAGAACATGAATAGACATTACTACTTATACCACAAAAACACATTCAGAAAATAAGCACAAGCTACACCAAGGCTCACCTCTGCTCATGACTTGCATTCCCACTTTGATCACCATGGTAGGCTCCTTGATAAGGTATACCTTGAGCTGCGACACGAAAATCATAAAATTCATTATAAATTCTATAAATGGGAGGAGGGGAGCATATTGAGCTGCGAAGTGATTATTATTATCTGATTAAATGTTAGATCATGTTATGGTGGCCTTAGTTACTATTTACAAACACAGACATCTGGACAGGAGATTAACGTTGCTAGTTACAAGTATTCATTTAATCAGTAAATATCCAAATATTTGGAAAACCTCAAGCAATCAATAATAAATTTAGATGAAATGTATATGTAATTTACTAACAAGGCTTATTTACATATCAAATTAATCACTATATGAACAATCCAAAATAACCCAAGTACATAAGTGGTCTAATATATCCTTGAATTTAGACAGCTTATAAACTTAAAAGTAAAACGACGATTTAGTTATACATACGAGCATTCTTATACACTACCTCGTAACTTCACAAAGCAGCTGAAATGAGCAACAAACCCCTAAAACAACATGCCTCAATGCCACTAAAGAGACATTAACAAATCCGAATAACATACACCATAGACGACAACAACATGTCCCAAGAAGAGACTCCTGCCTAAGCAGGTTGGGGGCAGTTATGCAGCGTCACCCTTGTGATAAGAGGGAGACTATTTCCGAATTGACCCAAGACTAAGTGCAAACACTATCTACTACTTCACAATTAAGAAGCATACAATGAGCCAAACATAATTATACAATTTGATCATCAGTTCATCACTAACAAGATTAAAGATTCATAGATGTACCCTGTGGTGGTGGAGGAGGAGGGTACAGAGGTGGAGGCCCTAGCAAAGGCGCATGAAGAGATGGCGGATAAATTTGTTCAGAAGGAGGAGCAGAAGCAGCAGCTGCACGAATCTCATCAACGCTTACTCTTTCGCCTCCAGTTAGTGAAGCAGTTGGAATTACTGAACCAGACCTCCCCACATACTCATATGAGCTCCATCTATTGCTACTGCCATTTTCACCAATTTGATCTGTTTCACAAAAATTAGCAAGTCAAACAAAAAAGACCATCTTTCTACAAAACCAGAAACAAAATCACATGTTTTCACCAATTTGATTCGTTTTCACAAGAGTTAGTAAGTCAAACAGAAAAAAATCTCATCTTTTTAACATAAACCCAGAAACAAAATCATCTCTTTTCACCAATTTGATAGGAATTTCGATGTTAGGCAAGAAAGACAATTTTATAGAAAACCCAGAAACAAAAAGATCCGTTTTTACCAATTTGGTATGCTTTCACAATAATTTATGAGAGTTGGACACAATCACACAAAAGATCATTTTTCAAAAGACCAAGAAACAAAAATATCCCTTTTCACCAATTTTATATGTTATACATAAAAGATAATCTTTTTACGAAACCAATATAAATTGAGAAAAAATATTGGTTCTTTAAGATGAAGCTGCAAGTCAACCTGATAGAAGAGGTTGTTCCATTTGTTCTCGTTTCTGCAGAGATAATATATAGTTGAGTGATGTGAGGTTAATCACAAATGTGCAAAATTGTCATATTTATATGTATGTTGAAAATGGCTATAGGGAACTTAATCGATAAGGAAGAGGTGGGGGTGGGGGTGGGGGGTGGGGGGTGGGTGAGTCCGGATTCGGTGCATCAATAATTCGGTGCACCCGGTGCATCAGGTACCCATTTAAAGGTTTTACGTGGGTACTGTACCCACTTGAAACTTCATCATTGGTACTTGTACCCAAATTGTACTATAACAATGGTACAATACTATAACAATTGTTATAGTACAATTTGGGTACAAGTACCAATGATGAAGTTTCAAGTGGGTACAGTACCCACGTAAAACCTTTAAATGGGTACCTGATGCACCTGATGCGTGGAAGTATTGATGCACCCAATCTTTTCACGGGGTGGGGTAGTATACGCGGTAACGATCAGTGTCACTGTCCGTTATTACCAAGTCTGGATGTGTTTTTGGCTCTGAATAGGAAGAAGAACCTGCCATGTGATGTTTTACACAAGTCTGCATTAATTGCGGTTTTGTTATTTTCAGTATTGTTGGTAAAAATCTGTGTCAAGTTACTATTTTGCCCAATTAAAATTTTTCTTTCACTACATTTCCAAATAACAAAATTGTAATTACACACTAAAACTTTACTGTTTCGAGGCGTATAACAGATCAGGACACGATCATTAGTTCATTTGACAATAATCAATTATTTTGACAAGTTAATCAAAATTAAATTATTTCTTAATAATATTTGGAAGATTATTTTGCAATTAATTTTAATTTATGTACAACTTTACTTTGGTTTCTTGCATATTATAAGTAAATTTGTTTTAATAAAGTGAAGTAGAGAATTGAGATGTTAAAATGTGATATGATATTCATTTTATCAGGTAGAAATCAATTTAGTTTTTAAATACAATAGAATATTAAATTCCCATCCATTCCTTTTGAGGCTCCCAAAACAAATACACCATAATCAACCCACACATTTCCGAACTGTGAAACTTTCACACTAACGACCGATACGTACACCTATCCGAGAATAGGAAGTAAATCACGAGGTGTGGGCACACCTCATCACTCATCACGAACTCCACAAAGTTCATTTATATGAAAGTCGAACCCGAATTGAGTGAAGAAGCGAGACTCACTGGTACCCGAGCTATGCCTTGAGGCTTGAGGCCACCCCACAAATCCACAATATTTGGACCATGACCTCCATGGCCCAAAACATTTGTACCAGTCCAAAAAACAGTATATATTCCCTCTTGGAAGCGTCGAATTTGGGCTTACATCTTCAGCTATAGCACCCAATCTTCCACCAGCAGGGACCTCCATCATACAACAATGGTTAAGGGCCGTTAAGGAGAACGTATTAGGTCTCATTTATTCTAACTTTTTTCTATTTCAAATGTTACTTATCATCCAACTGTTATTTAATTACACATTATTTTTAAGCTGATTTTTTTTTTGAATTGCAGACTCTATACTAGAGGAACAGTCCTCGGTTACAAGAGGTAACGAAATGATCATCAATTTTTTATTATTATTATTATTTAATATCAATAAAGTTTGTAGCTTTAATTGAAAAGATTAAATGTTAATAGTAAAATACATTAGCATTAGCATACCCCAATCCCTTCGCCTTTCGAGGCCCTCTTGCTCGCAGGGTAGTAGGGACTAGGGAGTGTGGTGATAAGTTGACTGTTTCCTAATTGACCCAAGATTGGTGTAGTCAATGCAATGCGCATTTTGATGTATTCCATCGTTTCTGAGAGCTCGAACATATGAAATAATTGCCTCCATAGTAAATCGAAAGATGCAACATAAAAGTAGTTTAGTTAAAATTAAAAAATCTTTATTGGACGGAGGGAGTATCATGTTAATAATGAAGTAAAGTATATATAATCAACTTTATCAGAATTACTATATTTATTAACTAAGAAAGTCGACAATTAGGATTCCAAAAACAATTTTTTTATGGAAGTAGTGATGATCGAGTTATATGATAATGTAGATCCAAGTCGAACCAGTACCCAAACACGTCGTTGGTTCAGATTGAGGGAGTGAATACTAAGGAAGAAGTTGCTTGGTATTTGGATAAGAAGATGGCTTACATATACAAGGCAAAAACTAAGAAGGATGGATCGCATTATAGATGCATTTGGGGTAAGGTTTGCAGGCCTCACGGAAACAGTGGTGTTGTTCGTGCTAAGTTTAAGTCAAATCTTCCACCCAAATCCATGGTATAAATCGCTTCTTTTCGTTCTGAATTTTGTTATTTTCGTATGATGAGATTTTACTGATGAACTTGAGCTGACTTGCAGGGAGCTAGAGTTAGGGTCTTCATGTACCCCAGTAACATCTAAGATTCCAAGGTATGCTATTGTTCTTGATTATGCAGTATAATCTTTTGAAGATAATGCTGTTGGAAATTGATGTGTCAATTTCCTCAATTAGTGCTCGTAAACTATATCATCTATGTATACGGTTCAACAACCGATAGTTATCTGAACTATCAGTAGTCTCACCCGAGATAATGCCGGGGGTCATCGAATGGCAGACTAGGCTCTCACGATGATCTTCGGGATTCGTGTATACGGTCTTATACGATGAATACCGATGCTTTCGTTACTCGGGCTATGAGGTCACACACGTAACAATTACCGAAGATACTTTCGAGTAGTGACCCGAAAGTGAATAAGGGATTTGATCCATATTGAGGAATTTCGGTTCGATCGAGATCGTGTCCCGACCGAACCGATGGTGCGCCCGGAATTGGTTCCGGACACACCATTTGGGGTTTATGTATATATATATATATGTGAGATATATATATATATTATCATTTATTGAAATGATTTAATTAATTAATGAATTAATTAAATAAGATATGATTTAATTAATTAATTAAGATTAATTAATTCCATCATCATGAATGGTTGATATCTTGGTGGCTACTTTATGCCTTGGGAAGGCTTTGTAAGACTTGGAAAGAACTCTTGTAAGAGAATCTTCCATGGACCAAGAGGCATTAACCATATGGATGGTTAATGTGTTTGTTTAGTGTATAATGTGTTTCATCATCCATTCTATATCATAAGATGATATAGAATGGGTAGAGATCAAGCTAAGTATCACACAACTCTTGTTAGAGAACACAAACAAACACACACACTTCATCTTCAAACCCTCTAGCAAAACTCTAAGTGTTAGAGTATAGAAATTGTTCTATAGTTTGCTATAGTAGTTGGACTACACACTCCTCAATAACACACACTAGTCCAAGTGTGTCTTATTGCTATCTAAGGTATTGGTGTGGACTATTTCATAGTAGTTCCATATCACCTTGGTGATAGAAATTTCTTCAAGAAGAAAGCAAAGAGCAAGGTGTGGGGATAAGCACTTGAAGATCATATCGCTTCCACTCACGCTTCAAAGGTATATCTTTGTAGCCACACTCTTTGATTATGTTAGTTGTGTTGGAATTATGAGATGTTTGACACGTCATAATTAGTGCCCATTGAACAATTTGATTGTTCGAAGTGATTACTTATTTAAGGTTAAGTTCATACGTATATTATTTGTTTGACAATAATATACGAGCTGGGAATGAATTCGAAATACATTAGGGGTCTTGATGGTTTTACTAGGACCCGCTCATGATTTATATGATAGTAAAATACTTGTCGATATTTTATTAACATATGGCTAATGTTATTTCGATCCTAGAAGGTCACACACAAACAATGCGCTTGATTTTCAATACGATTGAAACTTCCGGGTTAAAAGTGTAAACGTCAAAGAATAAAGGGGAGGAAATTCCAAAGTGGAATTTCCACCCCATTAACCGTCCAAAATGATGCATAAGAATGCATTTGACTTTTTGAATTCAAATGCACTAATGCTAGTCTTGAATGGGAGCTTGAAAAAGGGGGAGGTTACATATGGATGTTAATGTGATTAACACCATATTAAGACCACATTTGATGACAATGTTTTTTCATCCTTTTTGCACACTTTGTAAGACAAGGAAAAAAAAAACAAAAAAATACTCCCTCCTTCCTCTAGTTTTTGGCCGAAAATATACACACAAACCAAGAGAAGAAATCGTTTTTCTCTTGGTTCATTCTTGACATATACGCTTCAAGCTCTAGTTGCTTCAAGGGAGGAATCAATCACGCATTGGTGTGGACTAACTAGAGAGAGGAACGGACGTTGCTCTTCCGCTACGCACTCGATCACGCTTCAAGAGGTATACTCGAAACTCGTAGTTAAATGTGAATTTAGAACTTTGTATTCGATCGTTTATACGTTTTTGTATAATTTGATATGCAAAACATGTATAAAATCCCAACAGTGGCATCATGAGCCCGGTACATATGTTCTAATTCACTTTAAATGTCTTGAAATTTGATTTCATGAATTATAATATCATATGTGTATGTTTTGATATCATCAATTGAGGTTGTTGTGCATTATGTGTATTGTGCAATTATGTAATTGTTATGGCCTGTAAATATTTTTCTAAAATTCTGTAAAAATATGTTTCGAACAGTAGACAAAATTTCGAGACCACTGTAATTTTTCTGGAATTGTTTCGATTTTTTAAGTGCTCGAAATAAATGTTTGAAACAGCCATATGTTCATCCGAACGGATTTGATATACCTTTCGTTTGAACAGTTTTAAGTGCTGTATATATTTTTATAGAATTCTGGAAAAATATTATTCAAACAGTACATTGAATTTTGAGTTCACTGTAATTTTTCTGGAATTTTTTGGATTTCTTAAGTGCTCGAAATTGACATTTGAACAGTCATATGTTCACCCGAACGGATTTGATATACCATTCGGTTGAACAGTGTTTTAACGGCTGTATATATTTTTCTAAAATTCTGAAAAAATATAAATCAAATACTAGAATGATTTTCGAGTCTACTGTAATTTTTCTGGATTTATTTGGATTTATTAAGTGCTCGAAAATGATTTTTGAATAGCCATGTGTTCATCCGAAAAGTTCGGAACACTATTCGGATGAACAGTGTTTTTCGGATGAACAGTGATTCCGATTTCACTGTTCACGAAACACTGTTCACGACTGTTCACATAATTAAAATGGTCCTAAAATTGTTTTGGATTTTGTTTTATTAATTATTGTGAATATTTTGGCTATTCTAGTATTTTGACTTTTGATTGTCAGAAGAAAATTAATTAAATTATTATAACTTGTATGATAATTTGATTAGATTTTAATGTTACAATATTTTAATTAATAGCACTAATATGATTAGTTGTTAATTTTATTTATATTGGTTATAAATAATATTAAATGCTTATTAATTAAAATTAAAGGCCTTAATTAATTATGTAAAACCTATGAGTTATTGATTTGGTTGTTACATTTGATGTACAATTTATTACATATATGTGTTATAATTGTGTGTACCTTATTTGACATCCTTACATGTTTTAATTGACTTAATTCATGTATTATATATATTTTGATATATTGGATGTTTTATTTTCATTGTGAATGAATGTTGGGATAAGTGATATGATCTGGTTTTTGAAATACAGTCTGCGTACTGTCTTTTATATGACGACTTGTGTCAAAAAGAAATATAGCCTGCGTGCTATTTTATGACGACTTGTGTCACTTTTATTTTATTATTTATTACATTGACCTGCGTGTCAATTATTTATCACCACGTGTGATTGTAATCAATAGAAGACGAAGCCACCGAAGGAACTGAAGGAGGACTGAAGACTTAGTTTAGAATTAAGTCTAGTTTTCTTTTCGGTTTTTAGATCATATCACTAATCCCATTTATTTGCGTTATAATTCTTAATTTTCATGCTCATATGATATATATTCTTGCTTGAGTGAATGTATATATGCATGTATGATCATGATTATATATTTATAACTAATCCTACCTTAAGTCAAGTAATTTGCCATACCTGACCCTAAAGTCAGAATAAGACATACGTATGCATGGACCTGCCAGATTGGCAGACATGACATGTCCTATGACTTGATCCCGATGGAATAATCGAATGATTTCCGATTCAGAATCGGGCTTCGATTGTTCATTCTGACTTTCGTCAGTAGGCTCAGGTTACTTGAACAGTGATTCCCATAATCAGATTTGGGCCTGTTGGCAAAAGTTGTCACCAATGCAATCTTGTAAGATTTTTGGTGACACCGAGAATTATGCCCGGCATAAATGGTGATCATTCACCTACTCACATGATTGGTAGTCGAAATGTTGCGTGCTGCCGTTCGATTATTAATTATCTGAGTTTTCGGATACATTGTGTATTTTAGTAGGATTATGAACACATTGTATGAGTTCAAATATTTTGATATTTTGAATTATCACTATGACATGCTTATCTGAGTTATTTATTCGCTTTTTACCGTTGTAGTTATCATGTCTACGAACGATAAAAACTCTAAGTCTCTCCGCTCCGCTTTGGAGAAATGCAAACTTAATGGTGCTAATTTCCATGACTGGGCTCGCAACTTGAGAATTATTCTCAAGTCTGAGAGAACAGATTATGTGCTCACCACCAAACTTCCTGAGGTCGTTCCCACCGATGAGAATGAGTATTATGTCTATGAACAGCACATGAATGATGCTACAGATGTCCAGTGCTTAATGTTGGCCAACATGGAATCGAATCTTCAGATTCAATTCGAAGAGGTCAACGCTTACGATATGTACCGCCAGCTGGAAAATTTGTTCCAGCGGGAGGCACGCAATGAAGAGATACGATACTGTTTGTGCTCTTGTTGACTGTAAGCTAGGCAATGGACAGCCAGCAAGTCCCCATGTCATCAAGATGATAGGGCTGGTCGAAAGACTGGCCTCATTGGGGGCACCCGTCTCTAAGGAGATGTCTGTGGATATCATTCTTAGGTCGCTGCCTGATTCCTTCAGTGGTTTTGTGTTGAACTTTAACATGCACCAATATGACAAGACGTTGTCTGAGCTGCATGGTATGATCAACAATGCTGAACAAAACATTAAGAAGGCAAAAGGCACTTCTTCCTCTGTTCTGACCATTCAGAACAAGAAACAGTTCAAGAGGAAGAAAGGTGCCAAAGGCAAGACTAAGGTTGCCCCCCGTGCAACAGCTCCTACTCAAAAGGCATCCAAGAAGGATGCCAAAAGGGAAGACAAGTGTCATTATTGCGGAATAATTGGCCATTGGAAGAGAAACTGCAAGAAGTACCTGGCAGACAAGAAGAGTGGTTTGACCACTACTACTCCGCCAACAGGTATTCATGTTATAACTGATTTACCTTCTGATTCTAATTCTTGGGTGTTAGACACTGGATGTGGTACTCATATTTGTCGAAATATGCAGCACCTGCAGAATAGAAGGAAGCTCACAAGGGATGAAGTGGACCTACGAGTAGGCAATGGTGCAAAAGTTGTAGCTCTTGCTGTAGGAACACTGTCTTTAAATTTACCATCTGGATATTGTATTGTTTTGAATAATGTATTCTATGTTCCTACTTTATGTAGGAACATTATATCAATTTCCTTATTAAATTTGGATGGTTTTTCCGTTACTATTGATAAAAGTGGTTGTTTTATCTCTAAAAATGGAAATGTTTATTGTACTGCATCCCTGCAGAGTGGTCTCTATATCTTGGAAACAAGTGTAGAAACTTATAACATCAGTATGAAAAGGAACAAGCCCAATGACTTGAACCCGACATACTTATGGCATTGCAGACTCGGTCATATAAGTGACAAACGCATTAAAGAGCTCCATGACAATGGAATTCTTACGTCATCTGGTTTTGAATCTTATGACAAATGCGAGTCATGTCTTTTAGGAAAGATGACCAAGTCACCTTTCACTGGTACGAGTGAAAGGGCAAGTGATTTATTGGGAATCATACATACTGATATATGTGGCCCAATGAACACGCCCGCTAGAGGAGGTTTTCCATACTTCATTACCTTCACCGATGACTTCAGCAGATATGGTTACGTATATCTGTTGAAACATAAAAGTGAAGCCTTTGAAAAGTTCAAAGAATTTCAGAAAGAAGTAGAAAACCAACTCGGCAGGACAATCAAGATTCTTCGCTCCGACAGGGGAGGAGAATACTTGAGCCATGACTTCTTGCAACACCTAAGAGAATGTGGTATTGTATCACAACTCACACCTGCTGGTACACCACAACACAATGGTGTCTCCGAAAGGAGAAATCGAACCTTATTAGATATGGTTCGATCAATGATGAGCACATCAGAACTCCCAACTAGTTTTTGGGGTTATGCATTGGAAACTGCCGCTTCCACACTAAACAAATGTCCAACCAAATCAGCACCTAAGACCCCACATGAGATGTGGTTTGGGACTCTTCCCAAACTAGGGTACTTGAGGATTTGGGGATCCGAGGCCTATGTTAAGAAAGTTAACAAAGATAAGCTTGGACCTAAATCCGACAAGTGTTACTTCATTGGTTATCCTAAGGAAACCAAGGGATATTACTTTTATCTCAAACCCGAAAATAAGATTTTCGTGGCTCGTAATGGAACTTTCCTTGAGAAAGAATACATTACAAAGAGATATAAGAGTAATGAGACTCTTGAAATTGTTCAAGAGGGTGATGTAGCAGGTACTAGTACCTTAGCTGAATCACCTCAGGAGGTGGACCCTTCTTATGAAGAAGAGGTTCAACTCGATCCACGGGAAACCGTAGACGAGCCTGCTGATACTCAAAACATCCCTCGGAGATCCGAAAGGTCCCGTCAGGAACCCGATAGATGGTATGGGGAATTTTTCCTGATTGAAAGCGGGGAACCCTCAACTTATGAGGAAGCCATGAAACAACCTGATGCTGATGAATGGCTCCTAGCCATGCAATCCGAGATGGAATCAATGTACCATAATAAAGTATGGACATTGATTGATTTGCCGAGGGGTGATAGACCCATCGAATGCAAATGGGTATTTAAACGAAAGCTTGATAAAGATGGAAATGTCCATGTTTATAAGGCTCGACTTGTGGCTAAAGGTTTCAAACAGATTCATGGTATCGACTATGATGAAACTTTTTCTCCAGTCGTTAAGTTTAAATCCATTCGGATTATCTTAGCCATTGCCGCATACTACGATTATGAAATTTGGCAAATGGATGTGAAGACAGCTTTCCTTAACGGGAAACTAGAAGAGGATGTGTACATGACACAACCTCCTGGATTCACAAGCTCGAAAGAGCCTAAGAAAGTATGCAAACTTCAAAGATCTATTTATGGTCTGAAGCAAGCATCTAGGAGTTGGAATCTTCGCTTCAATGAATCAATCAAAGAGTTTGGATTCATTCGATGTGAAGAAGATTCTTGTGTATACAAGAAGGTTAGTGGGAGCAACATTGCATTTGTCGTGCTATATGTAGACGACATTCTTCTCATAGGAAACGACATACCCATGCTTGAATCAGTCAAGGCATGGTTGTGCAAATGTTTCTCTATGAAAGACCTAGGAGAGGCTCAGTACATTCTTGGAATTAAGATCCATAGGGAACGATCTAAGAGACTCATTGGACTGAGTCAAAACACTTATATTGATAAGGTATTACTTAGATTTCATATGGAAAATTCCAAGAAAGGTAATCTCCCTATGAGACATGGCATTTCTATTAGTCGTGCTGACAGTCCCACAGACAGCATCGAAATAGAGAAGATGAACAAGATCCCTTATGCCTCAGCCATAGGATCTATCATGTATGCCATGCTTTGTACACGACCTGACGTTTCTTACGCTTTGAGTGTAACAAGTCGTTATCAATCGTGTCCAGGACAAGAGCACTGGAAGGCCGTAAAGGCCGTTCTTAAGTATTTGAGAAATACTAAAGACATGTGTCTTGTCTATGGGGGAGATAAAGAGTTACAGGTTGTAGGCTACACCGATGCGAGCTTTCAAACCGACAAAGATGATTCTAGATCTCAGTCTGGTTATGTGTTTTGCATCAATGGTGGCGCAGTGTCTTGGTGCAGTAGCAAGCAAGGCACTGTGGCTGATTCTACGACAGAGGCAGAATATGTTGCAGCATCTGAAGCTGCAAAGGAAGCATGCTGGATCAAGAAGTTTGTGAGTGAGCTTGGTGTTGTACCTAGCATTGACGAGCCAGTAGTGTTATACTGTGATAACACTGGTGCAATTGCTCAAGCCAAGGAACCAAGATCACATCACCGCTCCAAGCATGTGCTCAGAAAGTATCACATCATTCGTGACATCACGGAACGAGGCGATGTGAGTGTATGCAAGATACATACAGACGATAACCTGGCCGACCCATTGACCAAACCTTTGCCTCAGAGCAAACATGACAAGCACGTATCTGGTGCAGGACTTAGATATATGCTTGAATGGCGTTAGGTTTAGTGGGAGCTGTATTGTCTGTATTTTGTCATAGTTTAGTCCTGATAAGATTATGTTGAATAATTGATTCAAATATATGTATGTTTATTTTCAGTTTTACTGTCTTTCATACATATATCTTTATTTTGATTCCATTGTTATCCATGGCTTCTAGAGAGGTCTTTGGGGTTGAGGATCCCAAATGAGAAACCCTCTACTAAGCCTAGAAGCAAGGGGATAACTTATCTCTGATCAAATGTTCACTGATTGGAATCGAACATTGTAATGATCAGCATGCACATGATTGTCTTGGTCACGTTTCTTAGACAAGAAAGGGAGTAAGTGTACTCTAGTCATGTACATGGGTATATATCTTGGAACTAGTCCAAGCTATGATACTGGATTCGACCGCCATGAGAACTTAGAAGATGACATATCTGTGTCCTAAGTGTTTCTCATCGAACTTATGTTAAATGGTGATTCTTAGACCTGTATGGCAGGAATGCGTTAGCATGAGACTTGCGTGTCTTGACTATGTAAATCGTCTCCTGTAGAAGGGAGGCTATAAAGGCATATGTTGGGCATACTTGGAACATGTTGGTACATTGGTTGTACATCAGAGGGGATTCGCACAAATCGGTTATGTCGATTGATTCATAAAATCTCGGTAGATTAATGGTGATTAAGATGGCCATCTCCAGTAGCAGTACTGGGTATCACATTAATTCTATGTATCCGAGACAGTACAGGTGCAAGAGTATGGTGACACATATCTTACCATAGCTTGACTGTGAGAATCGCGATGCGAAAGAATCACTTCACAAGTAATCGTCCAAGGGCAAGTGGGAGTGTTGGAATTATGAGATGTTTGACACGTCATAATTAGTGCCCATTGAACAATTTGATTGTTCGAAGTGATTACTTATTTAAGGTTAAGTTCATACGTATATTATTTGTTTGACAATAATATACGAGCTGGGAATGAATTCGAAATACATTAGGGGTCTTGATGGTTTTACTAGGACCCGCTCATGATTTATATGATAGTAAAATACTTGTCGATATTTTATTAACATATGGCTAATGTTATTTCGATCCTAGAAGGTCACACACAAACAATGCGCTTGATTTTCAATACGATTGAAACTTCCGGGTTAAAAGTGTAAACGTCAAAGAATAAAGGGGAGGAAATTCCAAAGTGGAATTTCCACCCCATTAACCGTCCAAAATGATGCATAAGAATGCATTTGACTTTTTGAATTCAAATGCACTAATGCTAGTCTTGAATGGGAGCTTGAAAAAGGGGGAGGTTACATATGGATGTTAATGTGATTAACACCATATTAAGACCACATTTGATGACAATGTTTTTTCATCCTTTTTGCACACTTTGTAAGACAAGGAAAAAAAAAACAAAAAAATACTCCCTCCTTCCTCTAGTTTTTGGCCGAAAATATACACACAAACCAAGAGAAGAAATCGTTTTTCTCTTGGTTCATTCTTGACATATACGCTTCAAGCTCTAGTTGCTTCAAGGGAGGAATCAATCACGCATTGGTGTGGACTAACTAGAGAGAGGAACGGACGTTGCTCTTCCGCTACGCACTCGATCACGCTTCAAGAGGTATACTCGAAACTCGTAGTTAAATGTGAATTTAGAACTTTGTATTCGATCGTTTATACGTTTTTGTATAATTTGATATGCAAAACATGTATAAAATCCCAACAGTAGCATATTCACACTATCTTTAAACATATACTTCTATGAGCTAGTTCTATTGTGTAAGTTCTAACGGTCAACGAATTAGGGTTTTCTAGACATATGAACTATCGTAGTTTATTGTGTCTTGCAACCCCGAGATATTCCAACAATGCTTCTTTAGAAGTCCAAGTCTTTGATGTGTAGTTTTGGTGGTCATCCTAAATGTTGATTCTCGGTTATTTGAATCTTCTTGTAGACATATATGGTCTGTTTGGATTGGGGTGAATCAAGGGGAATCAGGGAGAATTTAGTTTTTTTTTGTGTTTGGGAACCTAATAATTTTCTACCCTAGGAGAAACTATTCCCCTTGATTCACCCCCATTACCCCTCATTCCCCTCAAAATCTCTACCCTCCAAATCCAAGGGTAATCAAGGAGAATACAATATTAAGCATTAAAATATACTATTCTCCCTGATTTCCCCTGATTCTCCTAGTTCAAAATCATGGTACCCAAACAACAATAAAATATATTCTCCCTGATTCCCCCTGATTCCTAGGAGAATTTTAAAAAATTCTCCTCCCCTGATTCACCCCAATCCAAACGGACCAATAGTGATTGTTATTTGTGAGAGGTGCTTTGCTTTTGTTTAAGAATCTTACACATGGGTTCTGAAACTTTTCCAGAGATCATATATACTACATGATATCTATTTTAATTCAAAGTTTAATGTGTCAATTCGGGAAGGAGTAATATTTTTAATCAGCCAATGTCTTTTACGATAATGTATTTTCCTCTTAACAGTTATGTAATGCAATACCGTATAGCTAAGGAGGCCTGAGACCTTGTATTTACTCAGTTGGCATAGTTTAAGGGAGCATCATTACTTGTTATTTTTGCAATTCAGTTTAGAACTTTGTTTTTGAAGTATGATCAACCTGTGTACGATTTTGAATGATAGTCTTATTTTTCTCCTCTTTACTTTCTTTTTCTTATTTGATGAATGATACATGATGTGCATAGGCTGTTTTAAATTTATAAGGTTATGAGTTCGATTTTTCTAGTTGATTTACAAACTATTTCATCGACCTCAATCTATCTAGCCCACTCGACGAGTAGCAATTACGGTTACAAAATCACATAAAAACATTTTAAGTAAATGAACACTAAAGCATTTACATTAAGTTACTTAAATTCTTTTCCTAAAATTAACTTTTTATGTTACTTTATTAAATACAACTTGATGTTTTTGCGGTCAGGGCCAAGAGAAAATATCTTACCTTTTTTGTTCCTATACGCGAATACAACACCTCTGGCCACCCCATCTCCTTACAGTTTTCCGGCAACATCCTAATCACCTTCATCTTTTTTAGCCTTTTTAATTAATAAGCCATGAAAATCGCATCGAAATCTTAAAAATGACTTATTATTTTTTATTAGTACTCTTTGGAGTATTTGGCTCCACAAGATTGACATGGTGTTTAATAGGGTTGTCTTGAATTTGCAAGTGATTATTAGTATGAATAGTTTCTTTCTTAATTTGTGAAACAAGGTAGAGAATAATCCACAAGTATAGAACGTCTTGGTTGCACATTTGCCGACATCTTTGCGGGCCTTTCCTTCTAATGTGTTACTGCAGTTTGTTAGGGTCTCGGTGGTGTTCTCCTTTGCAGGTACATCTAGGACTAGCTAGAGGATTCAGCTTTTTGATTACTTGAATGCGACCCCTACCTCAGTCTCTGACCTTTCGGATACTTTGTCCCCTGCCTGTCATTCGCGACCAAGAGATGAAGCCTCATGTTCAGGAACTTGGATGAAAGTATTATGCATGTTTTGTTACTAGGAATCATCCTGACTAAGAACAACCATTTTACGTCCATGCATCTCTTCACTGATCTTTTGTTCTCACACGTATTAGCTAGATACTGCCCTGTTTCAGTAGAAAGAGTGCTTCGAAATCTTTTTGGATAGATCAGATTGGCGACACCTGTTTCACCTGGAGAGCAATTTTGTCTACTTTTACTTATGATGGTTTTAGTTTCTCCCACTTTTCGTAATAGATTGTTCAAACATTTTTATTTTAGATCATGCCTCCTTCATGTTTTGTAATAGATTTAATAGTGGGAGTCTTCTATTACCACTGTATTAACTGCTCTTATCTATCAAAAAAAAAATTAAATACAAGCGCTACAATTTAACTAACACAAACCAGATTCCTAATTTACTCCTTAAATGTTGGGCTTAGGGAGGATGTAGATTTACGCCAAACAAGTGACTTAAAAAGTTTACGATCAAGTTTTAGAAATAGGTAATCTACTATTTTTGTTTATTCTCATGTTCCTATTCTAAATATAACATAACCGTGATATAAAACAAGTTGATAAAATCAAAACAAAATTGAAATAAAAGGTACGGTATTCCTCCCTATCGATCTAATGCATCACCAAGTTTGGGGTTTCGTAAACAGCCCAAACCAATCCAATTCTAGGCCCTTTGATTGTCCAAACAATATAATATAAGAATCATTAAATGTTGGGTTTCGTAAACAGCCCAAATAGATCTTCTTCTTCATCTTCTCCCTGGATATTCAACTTCACCAAATCGACTGCCCTCAAGCCATTAATCAAAGGTTGGTTGACTTTCAAAAATTACTCACGTTTCAGCATTCTATTACTTATTCTTCACTAATTTAGTACAACATCTTTTTTTGAAACCCTATTCGTATACATTACCAAAATCAAAAATTGTAAAACTATTTTATTGAAGCTTTACTGTTCATATATTAATCAATTTCAAGTTTAAATAACATATAAACGTGCATATAGTATTTTCTTTATCGTAATGATTGTCCAGTTTTGAATTTTGATATTCGTTTTATAGTATTTGGTGAAAGTATATATGAAATGCTAGTATTTTTTAGTGTACTCTTAAATTGACATGTTAATTTTGATTTCAATCGAAGTTACGGGTGTCGATTAATGCAACAAGGTTTGTTGATTTTGTCCACTAATAGTTTAGTCTGGACAATCTTTATTCGAGGGAGTTCTTTTGGTAGGGTAAAACCAAACTAAACTAAGACTTATTATACTAAGTGGGGTCGGCTACATGAATAAGAACTAGGAAGTGTCCAATCAGCCCCTACATTGGTTATCCCTTTGTTCATGTTTCGCTATGCAGCAAGATTTAGTTGGTCATTCATTTATTGAACTTTCCAGGCCTTCTCTATCATTATAGATTGCCGGTTTTATCAGCTACTATACTATGATTTGCTTATTGATTATCTAGGACAAAGAGAAAGGACCTTGAATCTGGCTTGAAGAATTATCACCAAGGATAATCAGGGAGTGACCAGAAATTGTGCGAAAAGATGCTGCAGATCCGTTTGAGCAAGCCCACCACTGAAAGTGGTGGAGGGGTAAAAGCTTCTGGTGAAACAGTCACGGTGGCTTGCCCTGATCACCTTGTTTTAGCTGATCTTCTCGTGGCGAAGAGTATTGGTTCAGCAAACGCTAATGCCTCGCTTAAGATTGTAGGTAGAAGGTCCAGACGTCAACTTGGTGAACGGGTTCATTTTTGTGTTCGCTGTGATTTTCCAATTGCTATTTATGGGCGTCTGGTATGTCTAAAGACTTAATATCTACGCTGCCTGCTTTTCTTACTCCCTGTTCTCAATTTTGTACTAAGGTCTGCACTTACTTGATGACATAATACTGAGTTAACGATCTGTTGAGTTGATATCTTCTATATCCCACGGCATCAATTTACCACAGGAATCAGAACACCTAGAGTTCTAGACCACTCCGATTCCCTCAAGTAATCAATAGCATAGAGGCACGTATCAGTTTAACTTCCAACAGTCATTTGGTCATCGTTATTATGTCCTCTTTCTATTTCTCACACCACTAAGCTCTATTCCTTTTCCTTAGGCAATATTTCCTTTCAGATGCATACATTTATTGCTAATTTTTACTATATTCCTTCAAATTTAATGTAGATGCTCCGACATAACCTCCATATAGAACCAAAAGAAATTAGAAATCTGTGGATGAAGTTGAAACTGAAATTGGGAGCGATACCTCTCACAAAAAAATGAAAAATGTAGAGAACTAAGTTGATATATAATTTATAAAAATTTTGATATATAATTTATAAACTTTAGTTTGCCAACCAAGTTGAGGACATCCATGATGGCAAACCCTTTTACCAAATTTCACAGAAACTCAGCTCTGTGCTGGTTGGTGGGAAGTTGTAGACCAATCGTGATACAGTAGTTTTAGTTGGATATCGGACTAAATTATGGTGAAATTGCTGTTAAATGTTCGGATGAGGTCTACTTACAGTAGTCTGAGAAACTAATCTCTTAGTTTTATTACAGCCGTCAGATCAGATGTTTTGATATTTTGGCGATGTGTCAAAATCTTATGAACTAGTAGAGGGAATTGGTTCCCTTTGGAACTTGAAGGGATTCAATTCCCCTCTCCCCATGTTTCCTTCCTTCAGGAAAATGAACACATCACAAGATCAAACCAGATTATCTATCTTCTCGTCCTTTAACGGTGTAAAGTATTTCGATATTCTTGTGTTCCATCAGCATCGACTCTTGAGCTTTAGATTTGCTGACTGAGATGATTAGGTATCACAAATTCTATTTGAGGAACTCTTTTTTTTGTGTCATTATTATATGTTCAAACATACAGAATGCAAATTGAGTGTTCCTTTAACCCGAGTCTGTCACTATCGACTCTGTTCTACAGCTCTGGGATTTCTCTTAATTCTTCGTTAGGTGGACCCAGTACACCACCTTTACACTGTTTCACAGACAAAATCATCTAACCTCAAGTATTGCTTAAAAGGATACATCTTTCTACAAATGCACGGCCTATTCCGGTCCCTTCTTCAATCATATTGGAACATATCAGTGAAAAGAATTCTAATTAGCCGTTTTTACCTTCCCAGAATGTTGTGTTATTATTCTTATTTTATTATGTGCATAGAAACAGACTTATTTTATTATGTGCATAGAAACACCGACTGTTGTATATTCACTCTTTCCTGTTTTTAACGGTTTATTTCTTTTGCAGAGTCCATGTGATCATGTCTTCTGTTTGGATTGCGCAAGGAGTGATTCTCTTTGCTATCTGTAAGTTATACAGATATACAATCATATCAATTGTGTCTTCCACTCCTATATTTAAATTGTCTTCTCGCTAGACATGTCCACTGTTTGGTTTTAGGGAAAAAAACCCCCAAAGCAACCGAACCGATTCGGTTGCGGTCGGTTCCATTGGGCCTAAATTTGACCCCACTTTTGGGCCTGAATTTTCTTGGGTATACAGATATCCATCATAAATTCAAAAGAACAATAACAAATAGACAAGTTCAATAGTCAGAATACAAAATAGTCTAATACAAAACAGTTTATGATTATCGGCTGAATACAAAACAAGAACAAGTCTAAATAATCTGAATATAAAACATGAACAAGTCTGAGGAGTCCAAATACAAAACATGAACAAGTTTGAGGAGTCCAAATACAAATCATAAACAAGTCTGAGGAGTCCGAATACAAAATATACACAAGTCTAAGTTAGTAATGTTCACAAACAAAGTAGTTAGTAAACAATATATTTAAAAAACATACCATCACCAATATTTTTAAGTATCAACGAATTGATTTTCCAATATAATAAATATATCAACATTACTAGAATCAAATCTTCTCATATCTATTAATATTTGTCAACATCTGCCAAGAACTCTCGCAATCCATTGTATTCTTGCAATCAATTGGATTGTTTTAAAAACATACCATCTATTAATACTGTTGAGATGTTTGTGTGTGGTCAGAATGGGTTGAGTGTTGATAACAATCCAATTAATTTGCGGAGTTCTTGACAGATATTGGTAAATATGAAGAGATTAGAGAAAGTATGTTTAGTAATGTTGATATATTTATTATACTTTGTAAATGTTTAGTAACTTCAATTTGTTTTTTATAGAGTTGTTTGTTGCTTCATCTCGGAGTAGCAATATGGTATGTTTTTTAAAATATACTCATTGTTTACTAACTAGTTTGTTTTTAAGTTATAGTTCTTTTATTTTGACACAATTCTTTTTGCTTCATGTGATCATAGGACTATTTTGTTTCTAACTTATAGTTTTTCGATTTGGCCGGTTTTCTCGGTCTAACCGAATCAATTCAGATATGATTTTTTTCTAACAGATATCGGTTCAGTTGTGTTCCGGTTTTCGTGCTCACCCTTTCTTCTGGATTTATTAGGTCCAAATCTAATGGTTAGGAATATGAGGCTTGGCGCAAATTTCATTATGTTCTTGTTTGTTGATTTACTTTTACTGTCTATGCTTCTGCTGCTGATAGCAAATAACCATTTTCAATATGAAAAACTGCTAGATATGTATTCCAAGGACCATGTGATGAAGGTTTACTTTGAGCTATGTCATTTATGTCTCTCTTCTTAATCCCTGCTAGTTACTTCCACAGTTAGTGCGTGTTTGAGGCTTGCACAGTTTGTCTTACAATAGTCTTCTCGTGTGCAGTTGTGATGAGCGTATTCAGAAGATTCAGACGATAAAGCCTTCGGAAGGGATATTGATATGTGCTGCCCCTCATTGTCTCAAATCTTTCCTAAAGAGGACCGAGTTTGAATCTCATATTCGTAGGATTCATGCTGATCTTCTTCACCCAAACGCAGAGAAAGATGGAGATGATTCAGAGGCTGCTAATGCCAGAAAACCTGCTACTTCAGACTCCACTGTGCAAGCACCGCCAAGACCACTTTTTTCTCCTGGTTCAAATTCCCAAGCCCAGGACTATCGTCTTCAACCTGGAGATCAACAACCTCTTAGGCCTGTAATGTCGTCTAAGCCACCTTTTATGGGGTACCCTCAGAATAATTCATCTGAGCAGCAAGTAGATAGTAATGCATCTCCAGGTTTTGATGGATTTGGACCACGGAATCACTATCCACAGCATACGTTTGACTCACAAAATTCCTTGCAGCAACCAGGTCAGGGTCAAGATAGACAGCAACGAATTCCGTTAGAACCTCCATTCATGGAATACCATATGCATCCTCAACAACCTCCTAATTTTGCTGTCCCTATAAATCAAAATCATGTACTCGTTCCTCCTCAATTTGGTTATCCCCCTTTTTCAACCGAAGGGGCTCCGCCCTTTTATGGTATTCAGTATGGGACTGCAAGGCCCGACACAAAATCAGAAACAAGATCAGAGCAAGGATTTCAACCTGCTTCTGCAGGTGGCATGAATTTTCTTGAGCATTATCCTCAGCAATGGAACATGGGCCAACCAGGCGCTCCCACAGGGCCAGGGATGGTGGATGGTTCAACAAGTGGATCTGATCTTCAAGGTAGAGCTGCATTTGTTCCAGGTGAGTATGTTCGGAATCCTGGAGTCATGTCTAATCTTCCTCCACCTCCTAACCAAGGGATGGATCGCCCACAAGGCGGAAACTATGTGGATCCTAGGGATGGTGGCAGATCGCAACAGTCTATATCACTCCCTCCACCACCTCCGATGCCCTCTTCCAATCCATCACAAAACAGAAGTAGCTACTATTCAGGTGATAACAGCCGCGAGTGAAAGGAGTACAGTTTCTAGGCCAAATAGCATGATTTCAAGGTTGACGACTTCATTCTTATAGTCGTCTACGTTCAAATGTGATGTCGTTTTTCAAGCAACATTCAAATTGTTCGAAAATGTATTCCTATATGTTCTATCGTTCGTGGTGGAAACTAATTTCATTTACTTTTGTTTTATTCTTTATCTATATCATGAACTTTTGTTATTCATAAGTATATATTATTTACAAGTCATGAATCATGTTAACTCTAATGCCGTTCAATAAGAAACCTACGAACAATAGTAGACTGGTCTAGTTTTTTCTTTTTTTTTTCGGTTTAAACCCACTCCTCGGGCTTACATGTTAGTAGACTGGTCTAGTTGAAAAGAAGCCAAGAAAAACGAATAAATGGGTTCTATGAAACAGAGGAATTTCTTGGAAGGAAAAACTCAGAATCCTGATTTATCATGTGTAAAACCTCTTTTTGGTCACATTATTCACTTTATTACTATACACAAAGAAAAAAGATGAGAAATTGCTTTCCGCTAAACTTTACTTTTGAAACCTTATCTTCTCATAATCTCCATAATCATAGTTGAAAATATATTTCTTGTTAATCAAAAGTAGTATATACACTTCTATGTCAGATTAATTTGATAATCACCATTATACTTTCACGATTCCCTAATTTCTACCAAAAACAAATCAATAAACGAATGACAACGATCACGATCTGTTATATAAACAGGCAAATGCTCTATCGGAATATTTGGAAATCCCAACAAAAGCACTCCTAGGAATCATGAAATCGTATGCGTCTACACTAGGCCTTTGTCTCACTTTGGTAACATGCCAAATTCTTGGGATCCTTCCTTAGAGCTGCATATAAAGATCAAATTGAACAATTTTCATAAAGTGATCAAGAATTATATTCCCTAGCAATGGCATCTTATTAGCTCTAAGTCTATAATGAATAATGAATACCAATCAAATCCAATTACATAAAAAGCATTGCATGAGGCAATCTTAAGTAAGGCTCACACATTTTCCATAATCTTGGGATGCACCATCTCATTTAAAAATACTGTAAAAGTGGGTTGAAGAATGAGAATACTACATTTTCATGAAGAGGCAGAGAGACATGCAATTTCAACAAACATTTCCGATGTAATTAAGGTTATTGTATTTCGAAAGCTGTCTTGTGTCTTTACTTTGTCAGCTATGTGGATACCAAATCTTTGTTTCTTCTTGTTTTGTTAATTGATTGTGTGTTAGGCTGGAATATTAATTAATATATACAACATGTGGCTCGAGCAAATTAGTGTAGTACTCTTTCAATTTTTTTAGTTATCGTTTTAGCCATTTTTAGATAGATTAATAAAAAGTAAAATTAGTTAAAAATTATATTGTAATATAAAATGACAATTGATTAACGCTATGTTATTGGATAATTAATCATTTAATCAAAAGTAAGCAAAAATTATATTGAAAATGTAAGATTATAATTGATTATGTTAAAATGATAACTATTTGTAAATAAAAAATTAAAATTAAAGCGATAACTGAAAAACGAATGAAGTAAAATCTAGAAGCGCCAATGAGGCCTTTGTGAACGAGGTTTTTTCAAGAAGTATAATGGTCCAAGATGAAGGCTTTGCTTTTTGTTGTGGGATCTCACTCAAAATGGGGTGTCCTCCATCTAAGACCATCTTGAAATTTTCATTGATAAATTGCTTGCACATGTATGTGCATGGTAAATGGCATCTTGATATATTTTGGTCCTAGTATATATTTACTTATTAATACTCCTCACAACGATTTATTGGTGATGTAGTTAATGATTTTCTTATAAGGAATCGGTAATATTATCTAAAATATATTAAAAAGAAAGAGAAAATGTGTTAGTAAAAAATGATATTGTTTATAATTTGTATTTTTAATCATTAATAATTTTTTTTGTTGAATCTTGACTTCTCATAACGAACATATATAGGACAATTTGGATACATGTGTTGTTGGGCACATTGGATTATACTACGGACTTTTTATCAATACTTTCTTGGTTAAGTTTGTCACACATACATAATTTGTCTAGTATGAATTACCTTGATGGAGTTTGAAGGTTATTACTTCAGCTTGAAATCTATCCAATTCAAACTTTACGTATAAAGACTACTAGTACTCGTTACGAAAAGATTACATTACCGAGTATGATATTATAACATTTTTGTATGATTGATAGGCCAATATTTTCCTCATCTTTAGTGTCCCAAAGGCCAAAACAGTGGAAAGAATATTGTAAAGTGAGATTATTGTTTATGTAATGGACTATAATCATCAAAAAGAGGTTATTTAAAGACAACATTATTGGACATAATGGCCTCCGTGAAATTTGTTGAATTTATACAACACGCGTGCGGTTCATCTACAACAAATGTCAACTCAAACAAATAATAATATCACAACTTTAAGGTAAGATAATAATGAAATAATAACCGAAATATATGTAAGGATCTCATCAAAATTACTTCAAACTGTTGGAACTATCATTAAAGCTATGTACAACAAACTAAGGTTCAATAAATTTATTATTATGCCGATATGATTGCATATATATACAATAATGCATCATGTATATTAGTTATATACATGTACATACACAAATACATGCATGTCCGTGAATGTATATACTCTGAGTTACCATTGAGAGCTAGTAGTTCGATTTGTATTCTCAACTATCATTATTATTGGCATGTAATATTATTATTAGGATTTCATATTAACTTGTTCTAATTTTTAATTTTAGAGACAAAATATATATGTTAATTTGGAAGAGGATCGAACATTTTGTGAACCATTCGCAAGAAGTCGGAACGAATTTTTTGCCAACCGTTTGCGAGAAATCGGACCCAACATTTTACGAACTGTTTGTAAAAGTAGGACTGAACTATTTGCAACACCGTTCTCTAAATCGGACAAAACTCGAGCGGAACTTGAACTCCAAACATTACATGCGAACTCGAACTCGAACCTACGAATCTTCAGTTCGCACAAATCGAACCGAATGGAAGAACCCATGTGGACCGAACTCAAACGTAGGTACTTCGGTATAGTTCAGTCCGTTTATAGCCTTAGTTACTATAAAGGTGGGGAGAAGAAAAGGAAATGGTAATTTAGACTTTTCACGATGAGTGTGGTATATGGGCTAATAAAAAAATAATGTAATGGCGCAAGTTAATATCGAGGTTAAAGGTGTTATTTAGCCAATTTTCTCACAAGTATCGATCCGAATGGTATAATCCAAGATTTAACAAATCGAACCGAAGGGTCAATTTAGTTCGGATAGCCTATTAATACAGCCCGTATAGGGCTTTGGTACATTTATACTCTGATTCATTAGTATAAATAATAATACCCTAGGTTTTATAACAATTATTATTATAGTGTCAATTTGAAATCGGACCAAACTTTTTGTGAACAGTGAGAAAATCGGATCGAAGTTTTACCGAACTGAAACTCTGAAAAATATCTTCGAATTTGAACCTGAACTCTAAAAAATACTGGCAAATTCGAATATGCACCCTTCGAATTTTAGATTCACACATTTCAAATTGATTGGGTCGAACTTAAAATTTGACACCGTGCGAATCGAACTCAAATAGTATATTTGGTCTATTTACCTCACTAAGCCCCGAAAGCACTAATAGGATAGGTGTGAACATAATACATAGAGCACTTGATCAAAATGCAAATTTAATTATTGTAGGCGATTGGTTGAATCACCGCAAATCACTGGAATTGAATGATTTAGAGTTCCCCTAATGTTTTCACCTCACTAGCTCTTGACTCTAGTACAATACTCCATATTAGATACTCTGAATATAAATAATTAATTTAAAATATAGAAATAAATCCTTCAATACCAAATTAGCTTTTAATAAGATTTTAAATTTGAGTTAATCGAATAGTCTAATAAAAATATTATTTATTATTGACCAGAAGATTATGAATTCGAAATTCAACCTGATCGCTAATTCAATTCTCATACAGTAGCACATATATATAAGTGAAAAAGGTGGGATTCATACTTATTTATAGAAATGGGCACACATATCTTTGTTCAGCTATGCTAATTTTTGCATATATTTGTCTGATAGGCATGCATGTTGAATTGTTGATGGTGGGGTTAAGGAGATGGGATAAATAATACTACTCCATATGAAGGTGGGAGGCCAACATTCGATCCATATAAGAGAATATTTGTCTCAAAATCTAATCTTGTATCCCACTTTGGTTTCTATGATTGGCATGCACTTTGAATTTTTTAAGCATTCATTTGAACCAAAGGCGAACAGCGAACAACTACGCCAAAGAAAGACAAAACCTTATCAATAAAGCAAAAATATTACTCACCTCGTCTCTTTATCTAATCACTACTACAAAAAATCACTTGAATAACACTTCAAAACATTCTTAGACGACACATTTAAGTGCCTAAATAAGCTGTGCCGGCCAAGTGGACGACACTCTCGTGAAGTGTCATCCAAGTGGCTCGTCAAATAACTTAGATGACACTACAAATGTCGTCCAAGTGACCACTTAAACAACACTTCGCGAGAGTGTCGTTCAAGTGTCACTTGGGACAACCCTTTTCTGAAATGTCGTCCAAGTAAGTGTCGTTCAAAAGCCTTTTTATAGTAGTAAACGTAGCTTTTATTTAAAATACATATCTATCTTTCTAGTCTCATTTTTCCAAATAATAAAAGAAAAGTGAAATAGAACTTAAATTTATGAGATAAATTAGTTTTTCTTAAATTTTGTGCAAAAGAAAATATTCCCTCTGTCTTATTTTATCTTAGTTTTTTAACTTTTCAAAGTCACCAAGACACGATTTAGAACGAAAATATCTCTAAATTTACATGCGTAAAAGTTATACAAAAATTCATATTTAAAAAATATAGATTGAAACGAATCTTACAAGATCCAACATGACTATATTATTTTTGTATCGACTAATGAAAATTTATGGTCAAAGTTTTTAAAATTTAACTTAAAAAAATCTAAAAGCCAAGATAAAAAAAGACGGAGGGAATAATATGTAAAAAAGGGACATAGAAAGTATATGACAAAATGGATGCATTATTAGCAAGAGGGATAATAACATGAACAATATTGCTACTCCTCCATCCATAAATGATACGTACATTTGACTTTTCAGGTCATCAAGATATGGTTTAAAACACAATATTATACTCTTCAATTCAAACTAATTGTCATTCTTACATTTCGAGGTAATGTGTGACCTTCAACTATCCTTTGATTATATTATTGAAAAAATTAATATTATGAAAGTACTTTAAGAGATGAATCTAACTATATAAATCTTATATGTTTTAGAATAAGTAATAGTTACTAATTGATAGTGAGAGTTCAACTTTAAAATTGTCAAACGTCAATTGTTTTGGATTGGAGGGAGTATTATTCTACATGTATAAAAATTATAGAAAATTAATATTTCAAAAATATGTACTAAAATGAATCCAACAAAATCTCACATGACTATATTATTTATTGACTAATGATAATTCATGATCAAAATCTTCAACATTTGACCCAAAAGATTAAAATGCCTCCATCAATTAAAAATGAAGGGATTATTAGGTTTAAGATAAGAGTTATTAAGGGTATCATATTTTACCATCATTTAACTCGTGCACTACTATTTTTCCATATCGTAGGTAGCATTATACTTCCTTTGTTACAAAATAAATGATTATTTTAGTTAAGAGTATTTTATTAGGGAATTAAGAAAATTTACTATTCTATCCTATAAAATAATACTTTTAAAATAAAAAGTAATTTTTAAAGCAAAAACAATTAGTGATTAAAAATAAAAATATGAAAAGTATATTGAATTTCGCAAACAATCAATTATTATGAAAAATTAATTTTTTTTTTAAACAATCATTTATTTCAAAACAAGGAATATATAATTTTTTCATCAATATCTTAGGAATTTTATTTTAGTTTTTCAATCTTAATAGGAGCATTGGTTAAATGTTATTCGTATTACTGCTATTCAAGTTGTAATTAGGATGGCCTTTAATAAAATTAGTTATATATATTGATACACCTATATATGAACCAAAGATCTTTTGATGATATATGGACAAATGACATCAACTGCATTGAAAAAAAAGGTTAGTTAAATCACTCATGTTTTATAGACCGATTAAATATGATCACTAATGTTTAAAAAGTGTCTCATTCGGGTCACCCAGTCAGTCTTTTTGAAGGGTATTTTCATCCAAATACATAGCCCCCAATTTAACTCTTATTCTCCCATATTTCAAGTCCAATTAACTTTAATTTAACCCATCTATTTTTCAATTAAGGGTGAATAAGAGTAAACTGTGTTAATTGGACTTGAATTAGGGGTAAATAAGAGTTAAATTGGGGGCTTATGAGAGGAAAAAAATGTGTGACCTGAAATACCCTTCAAAAAACTGACGGAGTGACCCGAATGAGGCACTTTCTAAACATTAGTGATCATATTCGGTCGGTCTGAAACATGGGTGATCTAACTGGTATTTTTTTCCTAAGTGATGTCAGAAGCCATTTACCCGATATATTGGACACATGTTAATATTTACCCGATCATTATTGCTTGAGAACAACCCAAACTAAATCATAAAATTTAATTGTTCTTATGTCATAATAATGTTAAGCAAATTGATTTTTTTTTAGTTTATTTTTTACCAAATTATGAAAGAAAACAAAGCAAAAATTATGTTTATTGATTATGTTTGAACTTTTTTAAATTTTTATATAAAAATAAATGAACCTTAGATTAATATATTGAGATAATAATAAGACATACATAAATGAGACCAATAATGGACATTGAGTCAATTCCACCAAATCGAATTCCAAGTGCTTTATTCTCAAGTAGAGTATGAAGGGGTTTATAACTTATGCCTACATACTTCGAGCCGGTTTCGGTCGCGTCATGTTAGAGCTCGGCTTGGTTCGAATCAAATCGATCTGGATACTGTAAAACCCGAATCCGAACGAACACTACCACCTCTGGGCTCTGAGTGCAGGTGAGGGATGTGAGATATGATTATTATGAAATGAGTAATAGGAAAATAGTTAGAATAACGTAAGTGATGAACACGAGCGGCACTCAAATAGCAATCAAGAACATAGATATATAATAGACCTACGACCACCTCCGTATAGACTACACACACACACACACACTGGTCCATAAAGTTTTGCATTAATTCACGAGTCACCCTACCTTTATTTTCGTCCTACTCTAGATATATTGTACAAGTACAACCTCTTAATAACTACTACCACTACTATATTTTGATAACCAATTAAATACAATTGTGAATCTTTTTTCTTTTTGTAAATTAGCGATGGGAGTACGAATATAATAATATTACAAATAACTAACACATAAATTCTTAATTAGTAAAATACGAGATAAATTATCTCCAAAGATTTGAACGTTTAAACTCAAGACATCTTGCTTTAAAAATTAGGTCAGATGTCACCAGACTATTGAACCATCAATAATACTATTATACTCTTATGTATACTCACTTTATTACTCGTATGTGCTGGTTTAATTAACTTGTCGCCAAATTGAAATTTACCAATTTTGGAGGCTCTTTGGTTAACATCTTTTTTAGCTCACAATTTATGGAGTAACATTTTAATTTTATGGTCACTATTAAATTGAGATTTCCTCATCCGATGGGAAATTGAAGAACGTTTTCTAGTAATAGCTTTGTAATGGAGAAGATCGATTGAATACGAAATTGGAAGAAATTTTATAATATTTCAGCGAAATACTAACTTCATATAAATTTGAACCCTTGATGTCGGGGTGTCTCCTTCCGTCCAAAAAATTCTTATTGTGATTTTAATAAATAATATATAGTTTATCAATTGAATATAGACTATACATATGAATTGAAGTATAACTTATGATTTAAACAAAAGATATTACTCCTTTTGTTTCAAATACAAGAATATTTTGATTTTTTTATTTTATTTTCAAAAAAAAAATAATTGATAGTTAGTAAACTATCACAATCATTAATAAAATACTTTATCTCTAGACAATCATCTATTTCGAACAGATGGATATTTGATATGCAAACATAAAGTTAATTTAATTTTTAATGGCATACAAATTTACTCCCCCACTGTTCTAATGTATTGTTTAGGCTAAAGTAATTGTGTTTTTTTTATCATATTGTTTTGCATCTTAATGTGCTTTTTTCACCATCTTTTCTATTTTATCCTTGATAATGTAGTAGATTTCTATTAAATTTATTGATTCTCCAATACAAAACTTGTGAGTTTTGAAGCTGTAATAAATGACAATTCAATACTTCATATATCATTTGAACAAGAGTTGTTCACCTTTCAACACATTGGTTTTGAGTTTATATCTTTTTATTAACACCCACAAATGAGGTAAAATAGTAATGTTTTTTATACCTTGGACAGCTTTAGGAGCTGCAGCGGAGGATATCGTTAATAAAGTGAGTTGTTGCTAAACAATTTGTTAAAAGACGAGGACGCATTTGATTAGATTCAATTTATTTGGACCCCTTTAAAATTTTTTATTAGCTCCCCTCCCCCTTGATGCATTGGCAAAAGGTAATTGAACAGGTAGTGTGTGTTTCCCATGGTGGCACAATGTTTGGCCCAGGTGGAACACATATCAAAGAAAATATTGGCCCACAACAATTATAGAACTCATTTGGGACGAAAATACAAAGCATATGGAAAAACATAAGCTATTGGGAAACAAAAAGAAAAACCATCCCAAATGGAAAATAAATAAAAGTAGTGTGAATAAAAAAGACTCAAAAGAAAGCGAAATGAGAGACCAAGACAACAGTAACAAGAGACATAAACACATATACACTGTAATAGATAGAGATAGAGACAAAGAATCTCTCTTCTTGCCCATGGCGTGCTTCACTTTTGCTTTCTTTCTCCACAGGAATCTTTTTTAATAATCCAAACTTTGCTATTTTTAACACATCTCTATTAATGACACAATTATATCTCTAATAATATCCCACCACACGAAACTTAATGACCTCTTAATATGACAGCTTCACACTTTTAAAAAGCGTACACGCAATAATTAAAATAATTTTGTACATAAATTCAATTCATTAACTCACTATAGGGACATTTTGAGTACTCCCTCCATCCCAATTTCTTAGTCTCATTTTGACTTTCACATTCTCCGAGACACAATTTAAAATGTAAATATATTTAATTTTACAAGGGTAAAAATTATAAAAAGTTTATATTTCAAAAGTATACGATGAGACGAATCTAACAAGATCTCATTTGACTATATTATTTCTCATAGGCTAACAAGAATTTATGATCAAAATTTTTATAATTTGACTCCTAAAATAGAAATTGGACTAACATTTTGGGATGGAGGGAGTATATACTTGTCAAACTTAATTCCCTCCTAGTATGAGTAGTTTTTCTATATACTATCACCGTTCTTTTTTATTTGTCATTCTAGCAATTTGTACATAAATTAAGGAGAATAAAAAGTAGTCAAAAAGTACATTGAAAATGTAAAATGACAATCAATTGCAGCTATATTATTGGTTGGTTGATAACTTCATATGAAAAAGAACAAAAAACAACGGTGAACAATTAATTATGCTAGAAAGACAAATATTTAAACACGCTACTTAAAGGCAATGCTTAAATAGTATACCATCTTTTATGCACGTTAATATTTTAAGACTTGTGTTTGTCATGAGATCAAATATATAAAACCTCATGGTTAAGAACGATAATTATCTTTACTACTCCGTATTTTTAGTATTTATTCTAAATGTTATTTTGATTAGCATTTATATAACCATATGTAATATTCTTTAGTCGCTACGTTATGTAGTTGTAATTTTCATATATAGCTAATTTATAAAAACGAAAAAAAGAAACAATAATCTAATTTATTTAAATAGAAGATTATGTTTTCAGAATTAGAATTTCGAGAAAGGGAAAAGCACCACAAAGCATAGTTATTTGTTAATTTTTTAATTTGTTATGCTTTCTATTCGCTCCATCCCTAAATGATTTATACATTTTAATTTTTATGGTCAAATTTTAAAAAATTTGATGAAGAATTCTCATTAAATGATAAGAAATAATATAGTCATGTGAGACCTTGTTAGATTCGTCTCAATATATATTTTTGAAATATCAACTTTTTATAATTTTCTCACATGTAAAACGAGAAATATTTACATTTTAAATTATGTTTTGTTGATCATAAAAGTCAAAATGTACCAATCATTTAAGACCGGAGGGAGTACTTATTAGCGATAAAAACATGTAAGTAGTTATAGTACGAGTATTTTATAATATGAAGTACTTTTTTGTATTCACTTAGTGAGTTTCAGGTAATATGTACCACTTCTAAATAAATCACTTATGTCAATTATCACATCTTATTTTTATATTTTAGGTGACTTTAATCAATTCATGTAACAAATTTTTTTATACATACGATGTGGATAATATATTTTAATTGCACATTTTTTCTAATTAAAACCCACCATCTCAAAATAATACTCCTATAGTACTATATTTAGATTAATATGTAACTTTTGCACATTAAAATTAAGTATACATAAAAATTAAAGACCATTAATATAAAGAATTCTTTATTATTTAAATCATTAACTAGAAAATTAAGAGTTTAATGTATTTCCATATATGCTAGTACTCCATATTAAGTATCTGTATGAGGTTGAATGGCCCCACATATTAACACTTTGCATCGTCATCACATGGGTAAAAGAGTCTTTACATCACACCCCAAAGCATCCAACGAAATAAAAGTAGAATTTGAAGACAAGGAAAGAAAAAGAAAAAGATTTCCCCTTTTTCTCTTTATTTCTTTCACAACCTCCACCTCTCTCCTCTTCTCTTCACTTCTATATCCAACTATTCAATTCTCCCTCCCCCTCTCATTTTTCTCTCTTCACATCACTCCCCATTAGATACCATAAAAACAAACCACAAAATAAACCCAAAAACCAATTAACTACTATAACACACTCACATAAAACAAAAAGAAAAATCTCTAATTGCATTTTCTTTCACTTATTCTATCACGAGGATCCGCAACCGTTATTCGTGTATGCTTTACACTGAATGATGATGTAATAGCATGCAAAACACGAACATTTTCTTTATTATCTTTATTCAAACATTCATTGAGTCTTTTATTTTCACTTCAAAAAGAGCCAAGGAGAAGGCCTGGAATTCTAAACACCCCCACCCCCCCCCCTCCCCCAGGAAATAATACTATTTTAACCCTGATGAACCCCCCCTTGTTTATAATTACAAGATTATAACGTTTCAAGTACGTTTCCTTTAGGGGCAAAATAGTCAGAATGAATGCCACCACCGCAGTAGACCCAATCCCACCACCAGGAGCACCACCCCAACCCCACCGGTCCTCCTTCTCATGCGACAAACACCCAGATGAAAAATTCTCAGGCTTTTGCCCTTGTTGCTTATGTGAACGCCTCATTACATTAGACCAATCAAACAACCTTAACAATAGTAATAACAATAATAAATCTTCTTCATCTTCTCGTCGGAACTCTACTTCCTCTGCGTCAGCTGTAATAAAATCTCTTTTTTCTAAGCATGGTTCTTCGAATAATGCAGTAGGTACTTCGAGTAATGCAGCAAGTACAAGTTTTCTTCCTCCGAAAGCCTTGAAAAATGCGTCTTTTTTGCCGGAGTTAAGGAGGAGTAAGTCGTTTTCGGCTTCAAAGAACGTTGTTGTTGGTCTGAATTTGGAGCCTCAGAGGAGGTCGTGTGATGTTCGTGGGAGGAATACGTTGTCCACTCTTTTTAACTTGGAAAATGGTGACCCAAAAACTAGAGCAACGACTTCAGCTGTTGTTGGTTCTACCTCGGCTGCTTCTGTGGGGAAAGATTCTTCCATTTTGGTGAATACCCATTACCCGCATTTGGTTTCTGGTGACTTTAGCAATGGTGGAGGTGGTCGAGGAAGTGGTATTGGTGGTGGTGGTGGAGATGGTAGTATTGGTGGTGGATTTGCTGCTAGTGCGGTTTTGGAATCGAAGGAGGAGGAAGAGGGGGGATGCTGGATTGAGAGTGAAGAGGAGTTTGTGGAATGTGAGAAGGTGGAATTAGTTATTGATGATATTGTACCTGATATTCAACTTCAACAGCCTCGCGTTAGTTGTTCTGAGATTGTCGAAGAAGAAGAACAAGAAGAGGAGGAGCAGGTGGTGATTAATCACAGTGGCATGTTGAAGCCAATTAAGGACTATATAGATCTTGATTCTCAGAGTAAAAAGACTTCATCTTCAGGAATGAAGGAGATTGCTGGAAGCTTTTGGTCTGCTGCTTCGGTTTTTAGCAAGAAATGGAACAATTGGAGGAGGAAACAGAAGCTAAAGAAGCAAAGTAGTGGAGAGAATTCAGGAACATTGCCAGTGGAAAAGCCCCTATCGAGGCAATTCAGGGAAACTCAGTCTGAGGTAGCTGATTATGGTTATGGGAGGAGGTCTTGTGATATTGATCCTCGGTTTTCTCTTGATGCTGGGAGGATTAGCTTTGATGATCCTAGGTGTTCTTTCGAGGAGCCTCGGGCTTCTTGGGACGGATACTTGATGGGAAGGAGCTTCCCAAAGATGCACCCCATGGTATCTTTGGTTGAGGACGCTCCAGTTGTTCATGTTCCACGGCCGGATGCGCAAATTCCAGTGGAGGAGCCAAAAGGGTTAGTGGACTGTGTCAATGGAGATGAAAGTGTGCCAGGTGGGACAGTTCAGACAAGAGACTATTATGCTGACTCTTCTTCCAGGAGGAGGAAGAGTCTTGATAGGTGTAGTTCTACTAGGAAAACTGCAGCATCTGTGGTGGCAGAGCTTGATGAGATGAAGGCTGCCTCAAATGCAAAGGTATCCCCTGCAACTGCTGACTGTTATCATGGGGCAAAGGTTTTGGTGGGCGAGAGACCTTTGAGGGATTCAAATTCAAATTCGTTAAGAGATCATTGCTCTGAGACTTTTGAATTAGGGAGCTTAAGGGATAATTCATCTGTGATCGAGAATGGAGAGCAAAATGGGTATAAAAGGTCTAGGAAGTGGAGTTGGAAACTTTGGGGCTTTATGCAACGTAGAAATGGTGGGAATAAGGATGAGGATGATGAGAGGTATAGTGGTAGAGCTAACGGGGTAGCTAGATCTTTATCAGAATCTTGGCAGGAATTTAGACGAGATGTGAATGGTGAACAAAGAGGGGGCCTGAACAGGAATGTGTTCAGGAGCAATAGTAGTGTGAGCTGGAGAAATTCGGCTAACTTTGGAGGTACCCCTGGAAATGTTAAAAAATCAGTATTTGAGATTAATGGCAATGGGAAGAAGAAGAGGGATGAATTCGTACTAGAGAGGAACAGGAGTGCAAGGTATTCTCCGAACCAAATTGATAATGGCCTCCTGCGCTTTTATTTGACGCCAATGAGGGGCAGCCGGAGAGGAACTCCAGTAAAAAATAAGCTTAATGGATCACATTCCATAGCAAGAAGCGTACTGAGACTATACTGAAAACCAAGGTATTTTCGTTCGTCTTTCATTCGATTGTCGAGTTTCTGTGATTTTCCTGTATTAGCATCTTTTAGTGTTTAGACTTCACTCATCGGTCAGTTAGGATACAGTCTCTCTTACCCTGCTTAGGTAGGAGCCTCTTCAAACAACTTGGGGCATGTTGTTGTTGATGTAGCATTCTTTAGGATAATAATTCTGGTCTCCAATTGGTCTTTTAATTTGGTTTTTAGTCTATTGTTAAGTTTCTGTTGTGTGCCTACCCATAGTAGTATGTATTAGGATAAATGATTTTGGTCTCCAATGACTGAAGTTCAGTGTAGTAGTCAAGAATTTGAGTGCTAAAATTGCCTCCAATATTTCACCAAGTGCATATACATAAATACTATATAAGTTGAAACCTCTGTGTTTTCTCAAGTGTATTCAATATCTGAAACATTTTTCGAGTATCTCTTGTTTTGGTGATACATTGTCTTGTACTTCCTTTCTTAGAGTTTAGACACCTTGTTTGTACATTTGCTCTGCCATGTCGTATGATTCGTGGTCACGGTTGGTATAGTGAGCCAGAGAGTTAATGTGGTTGTTTCGGATAAGATGAATCTGCTACGTTGTTACAAAGCATATAGTCACACTTTACATTTTCCCTTTGTTTGTATCTTTTGCACCAGCTCGAACAAACCATTGCATTAACTATGTGTTTCTTGGATATCATTTGTGTTACTTATTGCATTTTAGTTTACATCCATTGCATCTCAAAATGCTGCTATTGCAATGTAGAATGTTGATTAGCTAGCTAACCTTTATCTTTATTTGTATTTAACATTGTTATCCAGGACGCTTTATTCCATCTTAGCAGTTTAACCGAATAACGTTTCACTTACAATGTTGATCAAAGGAGGGCGGGGATACAGTATTCATTATTGTGTAGGGGCTTGTTAATTTACGCTATGAAGTGCCAAACATGTCATTCACGGTCGTCGTCGAGTATCAAGAGATCAGGAGATGCAATAAAAGGAAGAAGTATAAAATCTTGCAGCGCCTACTGCTAACCACAATCATACAAAGCATCCGTCAACATCTCTTCGATAGCGATTGTTCAAGATGAGGTGCAGCAGCTGGAATGCTAACTGTGAAAGCTTGAATATGCAGCAGGGGTGGGGGACTATAGAAACATGAAATTTGTCTCAGAAAAATACTTGTATAAAGCCTTCTGAATCAGAATGTGTAGTCTATGCAAACTGCTATGATTCAGAAAATGTCAGTTGTTTCAGAGGGGTTCTTTAACATTGGATTATGGGTATACTTGTTTAGTTGAGAGCTCTGTTTCCTTTAATGGTAGGGTCAATTGAATTATGGAAATGTGAATTCTTCAAACCAGAAGAAGTATTGTTTGTAAATTTCATAATGTCCTTTGCTACTTTGAAATTTTTAAGGCAACAACTAGTGTTTTGGACCTTTTCAGTTTAGCTGTAGTCTGTAGACAACAGTTGAGGAAAGTAATCTAGGAGTTGGTTGTTTCATAACAGTGTCAGCAATCAGTATGGTTTGGCAGTGATTATGCAGATACTCTGAATGTAACATTAAGGTTCTCCTCAATTTCAATCAATCATTATTCATTAATCATCAATAAGTAATGTAACCTTTATTGTCTTGTTAATAGTTGGTACTTCATATCAACTCGTTTTATTTCTTCTCCACATCATCTGATATCTCTAATAATTTTTCAAATATCCTTACACCCTATAATAAAAATTATTATAAAAAGTTATTATACTCTCTCTCTCTCTCTCTCATGATTTTCTCGTCCCTCCATGTTCTATTCCTAATCTCTACTTATAGAGACTTCAAAATAAAAAATAATGGTGAAAAAAGAAAAAATTAATTTGGTAAAATAATATGTCAAAATGTCAAATACAAATGTGGAATAAAATAAAATTGAATAGTTCTTTCAAATATCTTTTATTGGAAGTAAATATCTCTCTTAACACGATGTGGTATTATTTAATTGACTATATTTTCATGTGTGTGTTTGTGTCATAATAAATAGATATCATTGAATAATTCTCTCAACATTTGGAAGAAAGATATTCGCTTCAAATACGGAAAATTTTGAAGAACGCCCCTCTTCCCTTCATTTTTATTTTAATTTTTACCTCCCTTTCCCTATTTTTTTTGGATTTGAGTACCCCTCCCCCTCAAAGTGACCACTATGCTTTGGATGAGTCTCACCCACAATTCTTTAATTATACTACCCCTCCTACCACCACCACCAATTTGAGTCATTTTGAGGGCGAGGTGTACTCAAATAAAAAAAACAAGTTAGGTAAAAAATAAAAGGAAGGGCATTCTTCAAAATTTCCCATCTAACGAGAGTGAATGAACTGTGAAAGTACATGTAATTGTCCTAGGCTGCTCACGATTCGGTTCTGTCGGTTTTTTATTTTTTTTGACGAGGCAAACGATATTGGTTCCTCGAACATAAACCGTAAATATGTCGATTCTGGTTAGGTTTAGGATTTGGTTTGGCGGTTTGGGAAGTGTAAACACTGAAGTCTCATTCCTACAAGTGATATACAAAGTTTAAGGATATGGAGCCACCCATTGTTCCAAATGTAAAAAACCTCCATTTTGTTTAGAATTTGTTTCAAATTTGATCGTTGATGTGCAACTCTGTTTGTTTTGAAAGCTGTAAAATCAAACTCCAAATTTAGTTCATTCCTGGCAAGAAGATAAGGCAACCAAAGTAGAGAATGTATGTTGTGCTAATAATAGCCCATCCCATGCAAAGGTGATGTTTGATTCTTGCCAAAATAGAAAGAAAAATTATCCATGTTACTTCAATGGCATAAGCCAGTCCTTGATAATTTCATCATAAAATTCATTTTGTAAGAAAGTTTAATATCCTGGTCACACTTGCATTAGAGGTCCTTTCTTAGGCGTGTTGTAAATAGAAGAATACGCTCTAATTAAGGCCCTATTATTAGGAAGACGGTCAATTAGACACGAAACCAGAAACAACTTCTGCAATATTATGTTTCAATAATGATTTAAATTTTGAACCTCGTGGTGTCACGATAAATACACCCCAATTACTTTGTTCCTTATCATAAGACTATGCCTGTCGGACTGCAACACCGACTAATAAACATATTAGTAAAAGTGAAGTGTTTTTAAGAATTGGATACCATAATTGTGGAGGTACTTAATTCTTTTTTTTTTAACGGAGGTACTTAATTCTTAAACATGATTAATTAGATTGTTCAAACATTTGTAATGAATGATCAAAGTCAAAAAGGTTTGAAGAAAGGGATCTCCAACTTACTTTGCCCATCAAAGTTGATAAAGAAGAAAAGATAAAGAGAGGGCTCTTCATCCAATGCCATATTCGTCAAGCTCCAAATCATTAACTCTTTAGTGGAGATGAATGAATTTCATGGCTTTCAAGGGGAAAAGATTACAGGTATACTTTTTAAAAATACCAAATGATTATATCTAGAAATCAATCTACAACTTGATTATTAAGTTTCTATTATATTCTTCTTTTCATTCACAAAATGTTCATTCTATAAATGATATGGTTAAAATCACTCGTATCTACATCTCCTTTTATTGTAACGTTGCTAAATTCAGGCGATTGAAGATGATGAAGATTCTTGAAGTAATCGAAAACAGTTGGATAGAAAAGAAAACCATACATTTTTAATGTTGTATTCGAGAAAAAATTTGGAATGCTGACTGAACCGAACCATGTGTAGCCTAGTATAATTATATGTGATACGCTAATGTTGCTAGCAAGGAGTGGAACGACGCAGAAATAGAATAATTAAAGTAAAGAAATGGATAATGGGAAATGAATAAATTAGTAAATTTTATTACTTTGTTTGGTATGTATATAATTTAGACATCTTAAATAATTCTAATATTTTATATATTACCGAAAAAAGAAAATATAAATTCATGAACATACTCTACTTGAAAATTTAAAAATAATAGATGCAATTGTCACAATTAAGTTTTTAATTGCAAAGTTAATAAGAAGAAACGATTAAATAATCTTCATAAATGATTAAATATTAAACTATTAAAACTAAAACATAACTAAAAGCCATTTAGATATCGTAATTTAAACCCCCCCAACTATATTCATGACCATCACTTCTCAATCTTTTTCATTTATGCTGAAAAACAAGTATGTCATTTTGTGATCCGGGACAATCTGACTTGCCACCTTAATTCTATCTAATGGCTAAAATAATTTAATTTTCTTAAGCTCGTAATTGGATTCTAGATTGAAAGGTTTCTTTCACAGAAAGATGAATACGATGCTGATACATAAAAAAGTTAATTGAAAAATTTCTTATAGAAAGGTGTATTAGAATAGAAGAAGACGTCTGTGGACTTGTGAAGTAGTGATAGGGTGATAGCAAGCTTATATGAGAGAGATAACCTTGTCCAAATTCTTCTTATTTGATTACGAAGCCTCAAATGAGGCAATCAGATTAACTAAAAAATGCAATGACAAAATTCTTACCAAGGAATGTAATCAAGTTTCATTCCACTCTCACCTATTCCATTCTATTTCCGATTATCAATCGCAACATAACATTATATTATTTTATTCATACTGTCATTACTAATCTATAAAAGTAAATATGAAAAACAAAAAGAAGAATATAAAATTGTGACTATTCTAATTCGAAATTTGTAATTGTGGTTTCTACCTTTGGGGATCCTGAGCTTGGGCTTGTCGCGTGGTCCAACATTCTGAAGTCAGAATAGTCCATTTAAATCATTATCTAAATTATTCAATATCTAGACCGCTAGACGAGTCAAATGGGACGGGCTGGACAGCCCGTTAAAATTTTACAGGCCCTTATCCAACTCGAGGCTCGTTGGTAGGGGGCCCAACCGGGCTTGATCGTATAAACCAATATCATCTCCAATACGAAAATTTCACATAAAAACTTTACTATTTTGGTGTATAACAAATCAGCTTAGATTTCAAGAAATGGCGATGTCTCTGTTGCCTAATGGGTGGGTAAGATAAGATCGATTTTCGTATTTTTTATATATTAAAATTTCGTTGTTTGTTCTACCGTTGTTCTAGATTGCCTACATGGAATTTTCCACTAAGTAGGTACTCGGGCATAATAGAAGTATACGTATATATGACTATCGATTAGTTATGAAAATTGCCACTAACGACGAATGAATAATGAAATTTAAAAGTACTATAAATAATGAATATAACAATTTTTCTAACTAAAGTAATAGTTAGATAGTTAAAGTATACTAGTAGAGTCGCATGAAATAATATGCTTCGATCAAGAGTTCAAGACAATGATAGTTGAACTTGAGATCTCCTAATAGAAGCTCGAACCAGAAAACACTAGACTATTATTAATACTTTAATACATTGATTATTATTTGAGATAAATAAATACAACATAGTAACTTTTACTTAGAGTGCCTTTTTTTGGTTCTTTGTAAATTAACGGTGAGGTGAATATCAAATCCAGAACATTCTGATCACTAAAAGCCATTTTCACTAGACTATTCGATTAAGTTAAATATTATACATGATCACGAAAACATCAAGTTTCACAACATTTTAGTACCATGTACCTATGGAACTTGCCAATCGTTTCCATTCGATGGATGAAAAAGCAAGAAAAGTCAAAAACAAAACAAAAAACAATATTTTATTTGTTTTTGTAGAGTTGTATGTAGTAGTTCAGAGTACCTTTGTCTCGGTAGGTTGTTAACAATGACATGAAAATATGTGGGTGGATGCTAAAAAGAATTGTATTGCATAAGGAGGAAGATGCTATTAGTTAGCAACTAACAACTTTGAGCTAATTAAAATAAAAACCATATATTTTTCCCATTATTATTATTTATACAATTGAAAATTGGATGTTAACCAAATATGAACAACCAAGAATCTCTAGCTTGAAGTAGCTTAACTCCCACACATTATTTTTATGGTCCTTTATGTAATATTCAAGGAATAGTTTGAAAACATTAGTTTTCCTAAATAATAATCTTGGTTTCAAAGGATCCATCCAACTCATCACCTAACAAACATAAAACGACTTGTTAGCAGAGAGCCAGAGACGAGACCTTTTTCATATGTATATAAGCTTGTGGTGGGCAGTCACGAACAAGTACACAGAGACACAAGAGCTTTCTTATTAGCTTCATTATTATTACATGCAAATTTGAGACTTTTTTTGTCTCAAATATAACTCCATTATTTGAGGTTTTGTTTAAACAAACATATACAACGTTGGACGATGTCGTCTTGGCTTCGAGTTTTGTTTGTTTTGGTTGGGTGTTTGTTGTTCTCAACGGTTGTTCATGGAAGGGTTCGAAACTACAAGTTCAATGTAAGTACTTTCAGCACTTTCATTACTGCTCTGTATTATTGCATGCATATAACATGCAAACATTTTCGACCCCGACCTCAAGCATGTCATATTATAAATTTAACGTCTCAATTGTAACTCTTACCATTTCAAAGGTTTTACTGCATATGCTATTATAAATTTAACGTCTCAATTGTAACTCTTAACATTATAGTTAATTTTTTGTTGTCTTCAATATTTCGAACTATCGAAGACTACAAATTTGATGTGATCTAGGATTATCAAAGGCATACTACTTCAACATTAGCCTAGATCTTAAAATGATAAAACATTAATAAAATTAATTACAACGAGCAGGATGTTGAAACATCATTGTGTTTCCAATTTGTCTATTATCATTGGCTACTTGTTGATTAGTTAAAGTTTTGAATGCACGTCTAACATATTTGTTGACAACTCAACTTAGGTAAAGTAGGTAAGCCAACATCACCATATCGATTGGACGAGAAAGTGGTATCTAAGAATAGAAAGAAAAATAAGCAAGTACTTTTTCCTACAAAGTATAATAGTATATATTAGTAATATACATGAAAGCTTAGATCATATAACACTCTTTATAGATAGTGAATCCGGAAAACGTTATTCATGAATTACTCAAATGGAATGTAGGTGGTGATGAAGAACACCACTCGTCTCTGCTCGAGCAAGCAAATCGTGACTGTTAATGGTAAGTTTCCTGGACCAACCATCTATGCAAGGGAAGATGACAATGTGCTTATTAAGGTTGTCAATCATGTCAAATACAACGTTTCCATCCACTGGTAAGTGCTTGAAAAAGAAAAGGGGTACAATAAATGATGTTACTAATCGAAAACGAGCACCTAAAGTCAATTTTAAATGTTCTGTTTTGTGTGTGTTATTAGGCATGGAATTAGGCAACTGAGAACAGGTTGGGCAGACGGACCGGCTTATATCACACAGTGTCCAATTCCCCCTAAGCAGTCTTATGTCTACAACTTCACTTTAACCGGTCAGAGAGGAACACTGTGGTGGCACGCTCATATTCTTTGGCTCAGGGCCACCGTCCACGGTGCCTTGGTCATTTTGCCTAAGCTTGGTGTCCCATACCCATTCCCAAAACCAGACCATGAACATGTGGTTGTTCTAGGTAATCTATTCATTTCTTTACTCAAATGGATTAGATATCGAACGATAACAAACATTTTTGAGAAATTTAATTTTAATTTCTATTATTGTAGCTGAGTGGTGGAAATCAGATACAGAGGATATTATCAATGAAGCATTAAAATCAGGATTGGCACCAAATGTTTCTGATGCTCATACTATAAATGGTCATCCAGGCCCTGTCTCAACTTGTCAAACACAAGGTATACTAGAATATTTTGCATACATGAAAGTCCCAATTTAATTGTCCAGTTTGTAACTTAAAATAAGTGAATTTGTGTACATGCTCAGGGGGTTACAATCTCAATGTTGAAGCTGGAAAATCATACATGCTTCGAGTAGTCAACGCTGGACTAAACGAAGAACTTTTCTTCAAGATTGCTGGTCATCTGATGACCGTGGTTGAAGTTGATGCATGCTATGTTAAACCTTTTAAGATAGACACAATGGTTATAGGTCCAGGGCAAACAACAAATGTTATTGTGACAGCGGACAAAGGGGCGGGCGTTTACATGGTTGCTGCTTCACCATTCATGGACGCTCCCATTGCAGTCGATAACACGACTGCAACAGCCACATTACATTATTCAGGCACACAATTGACTGCTTCCACTCTCACCTCCACTAAACCTCCACCTCAAAATTCAACCGTTGTAGCCAATAAATTTATAGACGCCCTTCGAAGCCTTAACTCCAAGAAGTACCCTGCAAAAGTCCCATTAACCGTTGATCGTTCTTTGTTCTTCACAGTTGGTCTAGGAATCAACTCATGCCCGACCTGCAAAGCTGCCAACGGAAGCAGAGTCGTGGCATCGATAAACAATGTGACATTCGTCATGCCAACAACGGCTCTTTTACAGGCTCATTACTTCAACATGAAAGGAGTTTACACCGCTGATTTTCCTGGGAATCCACCAACACCTTTCAATTATACAGGCACACCTCCCTCGAGCATGGCTACAACAAATGGAACAAGAGTTTTGAGGTTGCCTTATAATGCAACTGTCCAACTGATCTTGCAGGACACTGGAATAATTGCCCCTGAAAGCCATCCAGTTCATCTGCATGGGTTCAATTTCTTTGCAGTTGGAAGGGGAATCGGAAACTTTAACCCGAAAATCGACCCAAAGAAGTTCAATCTTGTTGATCCTGTCGAAAGAAACACTATTGGTGTCCCTGCAGGCGGGTGGGTTGCTATAAGATTCCGAGCAGATAACCCAGGTAAATAAAATTACAAACATCTCCACAAAAGACTTAAAATGTATCAAAATCGCGAGTATTTTTCGATGTTATAAACAACTAATAATATTTAAAATAATGTATTTATTTCAGGAATGTGGTTTATGCATTGTCATCTGGAGATTCATACAACATGGGGGCTAAAGATGGCATTTCAAGTGGACAATGGAAAAGGTCCAAATGAGTCAATATTACCTCCTCCTAAAGATCTCCCAAAATGCTAAATATGGTGAATCATAATCTTTCAAGTATTGTTCTTGAAGGCTAGAAGACCATGACTCAAGTTGAGATTTAAGAAGACAAAAAAAAAATGTGATTGATTTTTCAGAGTAAAAGAAAGTTTTGCTCATGCACGTTTCAATAATTATTGTGATATCATTTGAACTTGTAATATTTTTTCCTCATTCTTTAAGAGAATAAAGTTTTTCTACTACAATACTCCGTATAATTCTACTTCGTAACGTTTTTTTTTTTTTTGGATAATTCATTACATATAAAAGTAATAGTCACTAGCAACTTAATAAAAAAATAGCATTCCTTTTATTAATAGAAGGCATTGATATGATAGAGTAAATCAAAATCAAAACAAGTTAAACATCAAAATAAATAAACTAGAACAAGAAGAGTTTTCAAAATATTTCTTTTAGTTTTTTTATTTATATTAAAAACCTTCATAAAATGTGAAAATTATGTAAATGATACTAGGATTTTAGTAGTCGAATATTAGTAATATACAAATCAAGCTAGCATGCGGCTGACCAAAACGACCAACTCATAGCTCAATATGAACTCATCCACAAATTTATTGATCACACATTCACACCCGTGACACGTCATCATCATCAAGCAAGATTGAATAATTAGGTATGCGTTATGTAATCTTAGCCTTTCTCGAACATGAAATTTGAGATCATTTTCAATGGATTTGACAATTGAATTGACTGTAACAATATACGATGGTGACTTTTATTTCCACGACTATTACTTGTACGATTTGTGCTCGTTTATGGTACATATTAAATGCATATTTCGTGCGTTTGTAAATGTTTTCTCAAAAGATCGAAAAAGATAAACGCAAGTGCAAATATATTTTCGTATAAATAACATATAGTCATAGCTACTTAGATTCTGTTACACAAACCATTATTCAACAATAACATGCTAGTTCACTACTCACATCACCAATCTTGATATACCTGGGAAATTCATACACCTCTTAATTAAATGGGCATCCTCACAATTAGGAAGATTCATTTTTCATTACGTATGGCTAATGAGCACGGGCGAACCCCAATACGTTCGTGGCGTGGTGGTTTAATTAGTTAAACCACCATAAATCAAATTCGATCGATTGGTACGAATTTATGCTACAAAACTTCGGGTGTTTATTAGAATACATTGTACAGTAGTCAGTTCCCATCATGCAGCAGGTGCATAATCATAGTCTCCATCATCATCGTCGCCATCACTTTCCATACAGGATGCAGGGGCATAGGCGTAGTCGTCTCCATCTGCACACATCATGTACTCTGACAGAACGTTGTCGAATTCGAGGAAGGATTTGAGAGACATCATCATAAACAGGGAATTGGAATCTGATAATAAAGAGTTGCAAAGGCTAGACAATTAAGATGATTATATGGTTATGTTACTGGAAATGGATGATGAATTGAGTGGTATATAGATAACCATATCTGTGGAGTTATATAAGGCATTTGGAGTATGTTGAAGCTCAGGGGGTCTTGAGTTAGCATGTGGATGAGTGTGGACAATGTCTGGGAGTTGAGGAATTGGAAGTGAAAAAGCCATGTCATATTTTGTTGTTAAATGGAGAGAATGTGAGAATACAAAGCATCTTACGGCTACAGGTTCCCGTTACAAAAGAAAGCATCTTTCAATATCATGTTTGGTTCACCGTCACAGGCTTACCGTAATCAAACCAAACCAGACCAAAACAAATCATACCTTCAACTATTATGTCTTCTAAGCCAAATTGAAATATCCTCTATATGTGTTACGTTTTTGTAATAGTGAATACTGAATAGAACAAATATGGAGTACTAGCTAGTTTTTTGGTTTAATAAGTATGTCATAAAAAAAAGCGAACATGCCATAACCAAAATAACAAACAAACACTAAACACTATAATGTGTAATTTTTAATTTATAAAGGTCTAATAGTAGTCCATATCCGGAAAGATATGCTCAAAGGGCAGAATTTTATATTGCCAAATATCAAAAAAGATTTGGTTGGATCAATTATATAAAATCCAAAATTAAAAAGCACAACTATTTTGTCCGGTAAGAATCCAAACAATACCAATAAGAAGAGATTAACCGATTATTATAAAAGTTAGAAGACTTAATTTTTAAAAGCACAACTGTTTTATCGTCTAGGAAACCAAACAATACCAATAAGAAGAGATTAACCGATTATTATAAAAGTTAGAAGACTTAATTTTTAAAAGCACAACTGTTTTATCCTCTAGGAAACCAAACAATACCAATAAGAAGAGATTAGTCGATTATTTTAAAAGTTAGAAGACTAAATTAATTTTTAAAGTTTGAATTGATGTACTACATAAATATTTTTCTATGTAATTAAGTTAAACTTGATTTAGTAATTCTTACTTATTAGTCTTTGAAACAATAAAATAAAAAAGTTAAATTACATGCATAAGAATAAGATGTTATATTACTTAAAAGATTATTTGTGCAATAAGTAACTTCGTTTCGAAATGGTTAGTAGCTTAGTGCATCAGCTCAAATTCGAGAAACTAATAAAAAGCCTTAATATAATTATGTCGAAATTAGAGTAGAGAATCTAGCTATTGGATGTGTGAGGAGGATGATGAGGCATGTGTGGATGAGTGTGGAGTATGCATGGGAGTTGAGTCGATTCAAGTGGCTAAATGTGTTTTTATATAAATTAGGCTTATTTACTGTTTGCCCCCTATACTTTAAATTTCGTTCCAGATTGCCCCCTATTCTATTGGTTGTTTCAGAGATACCCCTCAACCATTTTTTGCTATTTTAAACAATGAAATAACTATTATACCCTTACCACTATTATCAAGTATAAGGAGCAATATTAATTATTTTACATAATTAAAATTAAACCCTCACCCCATCTTCCTCAACACACCCCACCCCACCCTCTTTTTCTTAAACAAGCCCTGAAACGCTCCTCAAATGTTTATTCATAGGATCTGAAACTGAAAGTCCTGTTGCTTCAAGTTCAAGGAGAAGAAACGCTCCTCAAATGTTTCCTCATGAATTGCATTACACAGCAAACAGAGTAGCTAAACAAGAATTAAAGAAGAAAACTTTCTTGCCTTATAAGCCTCGCTTTTTCGGGAGAATACAATTCAACCCTGAAATTGCTATGGCTTTCTTGTTTACAACTGAATTTCATCACCATTCGCTATAATAATGATACTCCTATATATTTATTCAATTTTTGTTGTATAGAATATTGTTTCTTCGTGAGCTTAGTTCAATTAACAAAATTATAAACAAACGCACCAAAAGATCAAATAAAAATCCTACAAAATTAACAAAAATATAAACAAACGCACCAAAATTAATCGATTTTGAACCATTCAGATTTGAAAAATTAGAAAACACACCAAAATTAACAATTTCCAAAATTTTGAAGTTAAAAAATAGCAACTCAGATCTGAACACTTAACATTCGGATCTGAAAATGTGAAATCAAGCGATCAGGAGAGCGTTCCACTGCGACTTCATGATGGATTTCTGGTGACGATGATGTTCGGCTTCGGAGTCAGAGTCGCAGGTGGGGCGATTCTCGTACCTCCAGTAGATGTCCGCGAGGGGGAAAATGCATAAGGGGACCACCGAGAGCATCGGTTTCAGGGATTGTTTAAGAAAAAGGGGGTAGGGTTGGGGGTGGGGGTGGGGTGTGTTGAGGAAGATGGGGTGAGGGTTTAATTTTAATTATGTGAAATAATTAATATTACTCCTTATACTTGATAATAGTGGTAAGGGTACAATAGTCATTTCATTGTTTAAAATAGCAAAAAATGGTTGAGGGGGCATCTCTGAAACAACCAATAGAATAGGGGGCAATCTGGAACGAACTTTAAAGTATAGGGGGCAAACAGTAAATTAGCCTATAAAATACTCCCTCCCTTCCTAAATGATTTTTACATTTTGATTTTTCATGATCAACAAAATACGATTTTAAACATAAATAGTATATCTTATTCAACATATGAAAAATTATAAAAAGTTGATAGTTCAAAAATGTATATTGAGACGAATCTAACAAGCTAAGATATCATATGACTATATTATTTCTTATTGGTTAATGAGAATTATTGATCAAAGTTTTTAAAACTTGATCATGTAAAATCAAAATCTACCAATCATTTAGGTACGGAGAGTATATATATACTTGAGAAACGCAAACACTCGTGCATAATTTTGTTTTGAATAATTGTAGAAAAAGGGAGAAATATGAAGAAAAAAAAGGTGTCAAATTAAAGCATCTTTGAGCTTGGGGGATTATAGTTTACGTGAACACAAAAACATAATTAAATTTTTTTTCTTTAAAATGAATTCATCTCAAAATTATCTTGCCTTTGCGCCATCCTATACCGCCTGTCATAATTGATAACTACGAGTGATTTATTAAGTTAAAGGCTTATTTTTATTTTGGACCCTGAACTATCACGTAAGTTTCAAATTGGACCCTGATACTATCTTAAGGCTCATTTTGGACCCTATACTACGCTTTGTCTCATTTTGGACCTTAAAATGCCAAATAGAATTAGAAAAGGGGCACATTTTAAAATAAATTTATATGTGGGGATCTTTTATAATACTTTAATTACAAAAAAAAACACTCCTTCTTCCTCACACCCACCCCTAACCCTACCCCCACCCCATACCCCCATCTCACCCGTAACCCCCTTACTCCCCCCCACCACCCCCGTAAGAGTAAAGCATGTTGGCTGATTCTGAAGCGGATTTCAACGAAGATCCACACCAACTCACATGGTCATCGATCTCCGAGGGCATGTAAGACTTGTCCATGTGAATAATGTAAGTTTTCTTTTGCTGAAATCGATCTTGCTTCTGCATTTATACACAACATACAAAAAATAGAAAAAGAAGTAATGATTGGTTGAATTTTAAGCTTCCCCATAGCTAAGATTCTTAAAAGAGTTATAGAAATGAGAATATGGCAGGAGTTATCTTCTCAGTTTTTATTAAATATTTGCCTTAGCTAGAGAAAAGTCCGAGGGATGAGATGGGGGTTACGGGGGGGGGGGGGTAAGGGGGTTACTGATGAGATGGGGGTAGGGGTAGGGGTGGGGTGTGAGGAAGAAGGAGGGGTTGTTTTGTAATTAAAGTATTATAAAAGATCCCCAAATATAAATTTATTTTTAAAATGTGCCCCTTTTTCAATTTTATTTGACATTTTAAGGTCCAAAATGAGACAAAGCGTAGTATAGGATCCAAAATGAGTCTTAAGATAGTATCAGGGTCCAATTTGAAACTTACGTGATAGTTCAGGGTCCAAAATAAAATTAAGCCTAAGTTAAACAATTTAATTCATAATTTTGGAAATAAACGACCAACAATTTTAAAAATAATAAATTAAGATTCAATATATATTCACTGGAATAAATTGCCGAAATAATCCCACAAAGTGGAGTGAGGTTGTCATTTGGTCCTCGAAAGTTTAATAGTTGCAAATTAGTTCTCAAAATTGGACAAAAGTTGCAATTTAGTACAAAAACTAAATGAGCCGTTAATATTTAGCGAAAATTTTAATAGAAGCCAATTGCACAAGTACTGTTAAGTTTAACTGCTTCGTTAGTTTCTGAACTAAATTGCAACGTTTGTCCAATTCCGAGAACTAATTTATAATTATTGAACTTTCGAGAACCAATTAACAACCTTACCTCACTTTCTGGGACCATATCAACAATTTCCTCATACTCATTGCATTAAAATCTCATAAGATACTGCATTTATTACAAGATGTTTAATTTCCAATTGTATTTATAGTAAATAAACTAAAAAAACCTCTTATAAATACTTACTATCTGTTAGGTTAATGAGCGATTAGTCTACAAGCCCGTATAAGTTTTAAGGTTAGATTAAGTATTTACCTATAAATATATGACATCTGTATAATGTATTTATAAGAACAATTATTCTCAATAAAATATCTCTCTTTATATTTCTACATGATATTCGAGCTTGTCGATTCTTGAGGCCTAAATATATATTTCGCTGTCTTGCCGGTGAGTTTTCTACTATGTAATACTCACCGGCGGGATTTCGTTTATGTTATTTTATTTTTAATGATATTTCTTGAATACTTATTTTATTTGAAATTTACAATTTTCTGAAAGTTGTCCCTTCATAGTTTGCGATGTTTGTTTTTCCCATTAGTATTTTTGCAAACTCATGAGGTGGGAGATAGGATTATGAACAAGGGGAGTATCCCATTGAAAAAGAAAAAGAAAAAGAAAAAACTAATTTATTCTACCTCGAGTGTAAATGGAATTTTGAAAAAATATGACATGTTCGAAAAGAATGGCGTTCCTGAGAGGTATTGATTGGCGAATTACGCATAGTCTGGCGAGTCATATACGCAGAAATCTGACATGTTCGAAAAATGATGGCGTTCCTGGCGATTAATGGTTGACGATACGCATTATCTAGCGATTCCGATATGCGATGTCTGGCGAATCCGACACGCACTGATCATGGATCTGGCTTGATCCAATATATATTTTCGTTTTTATTATTACTATTATTGTATTGCAAACTCATGAAAATTCTACCAAATTACCATGAGTTTGAGGGAGGGTGTTAGCTTAAGGGGCGATTAGCCTATAAACCGCATAAGTTTTAGGGTTAGGTTATTTATTTACCTATAAATATATGACATCTCTATAATGTATTCACAAAAATAATTATTCTCAATAAAATATCTCCCTCTATATTTTTACTAATAGTTTCCCCATTTGCAGTGTGTTTCAATGGAGCATGCAAAAATTCAAGTTATGAAAAAGCCAAACCTAGGAAGAAGAAAGATTGATATCGTGAAAATCAAAGCCAAAAGTAGTAGACAAGTTACATTCACGAAACGCCGCAAGAGACTATTCCGGAAGGCCAGTGAATTGTGTTCACTATGCGGAGCAAAAATCGCGATAATTGCCACGTCTCAAAAGGGGAAAGTGTTCACCTTCGGGAACCCTAGTGTCGAGACAGTCATAAATCGTTACAAGAAGAGGGAAGACCATTACGACGAACATCGTCAAAGAAAAGTTGATGAGGTAAACTTGAGTGGAGTTGTGGAAAAACTTAAGCAATTGGAGGATGAAAAGAATTATCTTATGGAGCTGAAGAAGAAGGGGGTAGTTGTGGAGAATGAGAATAATAGTAATAATGGCATGGGGAAAAATAAATTGTGGTGGAAGAAAAATACTCGAGATATGACATTGGCTGAACTTGAAAAATTTAGAGATTCAATTGAGACATTGAGGAATAATGTTAGAAAGAAAACAAATGAGATGGAGGCTATGATGGTGATTATAACTCGTAATTCTCAAAGGATGAAATCATCATTCTATCAGGAAGTAGACGAGAAAAGGTAAATTATCGTGCGATATGTCTCAACTCATTCTCATAATTTTCAAACTAAAAGAAAGATCGATTTGTAACGACCCGCCCCAGGTGGTACCTGCCCTGAGGTTAGGCTCGATAACAAACCAGAATCAGAGTCACCAACCGATGGATGACTCGATAAATAGACAGTTTTAAAATAAAAGTAAAATAGTTTAAATAAATCCGTGAAATATGAGGAAAACCATGCTGAGTAAAAGTAATAAAGTAACTCCATCGGGGTGTTCACCCAAAACCCCACAAACACAAGTAATAAACAACAAATACAACTGATAACCCACGTAGGGGTAAGATAGTCAATAAATTTATGTAAAAAGACTCGACTCCAAATATGATGACTGAGGAAACTCCTAATGCCGTCCGTCTCTCAACGATGTAGATACTAACTCTGCCGATCTAGCCTGAAAAGATAGGTCCCCGAAGGGGTCAGCTCGACAGCTGGTGAAATCCTTCTCACGCGTGGCTACCACCCCACATACGTGATGTGAAAGCAAGTGATAATAATATACGCGGAATAATAATGCTCAAGACATAAGTAAATGATCCCAGAATGATAAACAATATAACCACATAAATGCAATACTAAATGCACTGGATCCGGACTTTCGCACTGTACAGTACTCTACCTAGCTCAACCTGCAGGGAGACCAACCCATATAATCATCACACATCTCGTCATCCACACATCTCATTCATCACACATCACAACATCACACAAAAACCCTGTACTCCGCATATGGGCCCATCACAATCATGGCGCCCCGTCAATCCTACGTTGCCGGATCTGGACAACACACACAACACGTATACGACCCGTAGGTCCACCCTAACATCTCTACTCATGCTCAATACTCAACAATACTCATCACAATGTATCCAAGTATACAATCACTACCACACAACACATACAAGAGTAAATAACAACACGTGAGTAAGAACTCACCTCAAGCAAACAGCACGTAAAGTGACACTCCAAGTCGAACTCTGGAACGATCACGCGGTCGGACCTATATAACATATAATCTATATCAAAATACTATTCCAAAGTACGCCCCATCCCACTCGCAACCATTTAAACTTTAAATCAGATCACCATAACCACTTTTAGTCAATTTGGGAAAATGACGATTTTGCCCTTTGGTAGAAAATGGCCATTTTGCCCCTGGGCCCCACATGGTCAACCCCGATAAATTACTATTATAACCCATATTAGTTTATATCATATACATGTTATTATATTACTACCATCTAACGGTCCAGTTATCAATACTTAAATTATTAACGTACTAGTCAACGGTCACCCCGTAGTCAACTCAACTATGGTCAAACCTAGGTGAACTTCCATAACTATTCTAATTCTACCCTCATATCAAATAAATCAACCCCTTATCCTATTCTAGGATTCACCCCCTACTGCTAGTGAAATTACGCTTTTACCCCTCGGCTAAACTTAGTCGTACTTTTCCCCAACTCTTGCATTAATTACACTATGACCCCAAATCAACTTAAATTACAACTTAGGCCCCAAATTTGCCTCACTACCCATTTATTTGACCTCCACACCTTGTACTTCTCCTAACTTACATGTTAACCCCAGAACTCATTAATCTCAATCCTAACCAAATTTATCTCACATGCTTAATTATTTAACCCTCATAACTAATACTTATTCAATCTACACCCTTATATAATTATTCCTAACCCATCCAATGCATACTTACGTCTTATATAATATCTTCTCGCTAAAACCCTTAACTTAATCATAATTACGCTTTAAACCCAATTCTTCTATATTAACCCAATGTTCATACTAATATCAAATCGTAAACCCTTATCAAGCCTAATTCATGTTCTTAATATCCTCAAGTCATTCTTCGTCCTTCACTTAGCCAATATTCTACACTCCGGTAATCCATGCTCATTTTCTTCCCAAACTCGATATAATTTCATTCTTAATCCATTTAATTTAAAATTGAACCTTATTCCAAATTACTCACCCTATGCCCATTTCCTAATTTACATGTTCAACTCCTAATATCACCTCTAATTCCTTAGTTATAAACCCACACAACGCCTAACCATGCCTCGACCCCTAATGCTCAACAATTCATGCCTAAACTCCATTCGAACCCACCTTAAATCGAGCTCTATCCTCCATCGAACACAACATGAGCTCGGCTCTATCCCAACCGAACCATGCCGACCAGTCCCTGCCTCCAACCTATAGCCGACCAGCCTGCACCACTTCTCAAGTCTTATACACTACCCACGACCCCAACCTCCTACAATAGGACGTAAATCGGCAGCCCATGAGCATGGTTCGAACCTCCCTAATTGACTCAATCCGATCAACATTAAGCCACATATATATGTTATACACTGTACTAACTCTAATGGCAGCAATCTAGTCACCAATCGATCCATACTACATCTACTACGCTCAACCGAACACAAGAAACTCAGCCATATACGTCCGTGCATACCCTCCTCCTAAGTCAATTTTTACCCATCAATTAAGCATGTTCTAAGGTGTTTAGACACCACACTATATACATTAATTCCCAAGGTGTTCATTCGGTTCAAATTGTAGCAAGAACGGGCGAGATCGAGTCCGAAACGTCGGCGAGTTTTCCCCCCCCAAACTGCCGAATCATAACAATGAGAAGAGAGAAGACGGGGAAGGCTTGCGTACCTTGTTTGGTTGAGAACCCTACGGTGGCCACGCCTAGATGAAACTCGAACGGTTGGGAAAACTTCTAAGCTTTTAGGCTATGAAGTTGTGCGGCTTTGTGAGGAAGAAAGAGTTGTGTGCATGAGTGAAGGGTTCACACGTTTCTTGTGTGCTTAAGTAGGCTGCTGATGTTCGACTGGGCTGGCTGATGTGGGCTGGCCCATTAGGGCTGGCCCATTACGGCTGGCTCGCTCGCAACTTACTCGATTAAGATTAAAATGCGACACTTAACGAGCTCTAACGATCGCATCGAGTCCAATCTTTTTGTGTCTTAAATTTTATATCTAAATTAGTTAACTTAGGACGAAATATTACAATCTTCCCCCCTTCAAGAATTTCGTCCTCGAAATTTGCATCGAAACTAACCTCTCACAGTGCCAACAATCTACTACTATGCCGTACTTAACCGACTTCAACATGTCATGACCATGCCATCATAATCGAAACTAACATCTCATAACTATTCTATTGGTTCATGTCAACTATAATGTCACAACATTTTACCTCCGATCATCATGCCTTAGATCTCACATGATCCAATTATAGGCCTCCAACAATTATCACAACATCATCAACTACTTGCGCAACTACTCCATGTACCTGATATAATAATCATATATCCTGCTCAATGGTCACGTACACGTGCCACAACCTCTCAATACTACTCGCTAATCTCATCGCACGATCATCAAGAATTAATATCATCACTAGTCGCCTTTCAAATATTAATAGTTCAATACAGATATTTCCTCTCCGCAATATCAATGATACAAACCCAGAAATCACCCCGCACTACCTGATATAAGACATACATACAATGAAACAGAACTGATATGAATAACATCACCCTCTTCACCTTATAATGTCATCACGATAATTTTCTAATCAGCAAGGCCGAGGTATTTTAATGTTCCATCTCTCTACCTCTTATTATCAATAACTTTTCTTCTCCATATAATGATATCCATGCTACCGTACTGATCATACTAATACTTCCTCATTCCGCAATACGAGTTTAATCTTTTTCTTCCCTCTATAACTCACGTCCCCTAAGTATCACCTTTAATTCAAAATCTCTAAAATCTAGATATCCCCTCCTAATAGATAATCATCAGTGACACTCAAAATGCATATCACCTTAACAACTTACAAACCCATCATCCGAATAATCATAAGTGACACCATCTCCATTAGTTAAGATTACCATTATCTTGCTTAGGTCAATTATAATACCTCTTTACCCCCTATCAAGCCTTAGATCATACACATTAGAAGCATATATCCCTAGACTTATCACCCAGTTCGATAACCAGTCGCCACAACTACTCCTTGGGTTAATAGTATAATCATCCCGTATAAGAACCACTACGTATCGAACACCACATTTCAGCACCCTCCACTAGTCCCATAAGCACCCTTGTCACATAACCAACATAATTAATATATCTAATCGCTTTGTCTCAACCCCACTAGTTAAATATCAATGTCCGTTCCTCGTAACATATCGCACATAGTCACTTACTGCTTGCCTATAAATGAAATATAATTTGTAACCTCTCATATCCAACATGCAGATAAACAGCACCTTAATCACATCTCAATCTAACCATTAGTGTATCGCCATCTTATACTTCACCTCATGATATCATTATAACAATTTCACTCACAATAATGAAGCCGTAATATTTTACTATCCGTCTTACAAAACACAAAGCTCATTATTACTTGTCATAATTTTCACAATCACCAACTTCCTCATAAGATCTTAGTACCAATACAAAATCATAACAACGCCTCTTCATAATCCTATACCAATACAATTCCACCAATGTATACCTCACAACACCTGCAATATTACCCCGAGTATTCCATTGCCTCATATCTCACCTAAACAAGTTTATATCTTGTACACCAACGTGTCCATTTTCATATGTCGAACTCAACATACCTCAATTCGCTGATAACATCAACACTCTTTAATATACCATTAGTTACCACCATATCTCCACACCTTATTAAGGTTACCCAACATTTAGACAAACACCCATTGGTATAATTATCCAATCAATTTTCCACTTGCAAGTCTTAAGCCCTTCCAAAATCATGGGTATCGAATTATCCAATAGGTTGTTTCCTAGTAATCCCATCCAATCCTTATTGCGATCAACCTAATCATACATCTTATCCTCATATGTATCCCACATATTATTTATTACCCCCAAATACAACCAAGTGTCTTAATTATCACCGCGCATGTTGTGCATATATCGATGTTTCTCCTCCAAGCTCATTATACTTGACCAACCAGGTAAATCCTTAAATCCATAACCCTTATAATGTCAAATCATCAGTATTACGTCACCAACAGCACTCATCTTTTCCCACCTATCATATATCATATCCACCATTCATACTCATGAAGATGTTTTCTTAGTTCAGACGATCCTCAATCGTACATTACATGTAATCACTGTGTGAACAATTCTGGACACATGCTATAAGTACCTCCAACTTACTCTTACCCATACCTCGATACCGTTGTCAGTTAATCTATCCCATAGCCAATGATCAAACTTAATCGTTTTCAGTTCACCACACCTCCTCCTTAGTATCCACAGCTTCCAACATGTGTGATATCCTCATTTAAGTTCTAGGTACCCCTTCGTGCTCACACAATCATAGGCACCATGTCCACCTTATACTACCTCCAATTGTTTATCAGCCTTAATTCCTCGACCTTCTTTCTAACTACCTCCGAACCATATAATTTATCGTCTCTTATCTGATATTGACAAACTAGAGTGATACATTTTCTCCAATACGAACGTAAAATGGTACCACCCCAATGTGCAACTCCATCTTCATAGTTACTGCCAATAAGTTGTATCGTTCATCTTTTCCATCACTTACATCTTTAGGAAACCATCGTTCATATTCCACTTATTCCATAACAACCCGTTCCTTATCATCGTATTCAATTACTTGTGATCGCTAGATTGAAGCGTTATTCTCAGTGCTAACACTAATTCGTCTGGTCATAACTATACAACCAATTCTCAACCTCTAGTCTATGCTACCTTTCTACCATCGAACATCATCTACCAACATCAATTCATACTTAATGGTATATCCTCCATACGCGAGACTTTACAACTCACTATGATTTATCCTGATAAGAATATATATACTATTACCTTCGCCTACAAGTGACGCACCTATCACCCAATACTATCTCCAACCTTAACTCATACTCTCCGCAACTTACCATAACCTTGATCCACATATCCTATAACAATTCTCAAGAGCAATTCGGAACCTCAGTCAACCACCTTTCAAAAGTATTAGCTCGATTTAACATCTCTTCCTTAGTGATATTCTCTCGATTACTTAGTATTGTCCAACTTATGTTCATATTCTTAAGCTTCTAATTCACCTTCCGATCACTGGTGACACTTACATGCATCTATGTCCCGTCCCTGGCCACCCTCACTAATTTGTACACTTAGGTTCTCAGAGTTCATATCCACAGTCGAGTACCTATCCTCAATCCGTCATGATTCCATTCAATCCTTACTTTCCCCCTTAATACATAATTTAAAACACCCGACAACTTCACTGCGTTTCCTAACCGCAGTAGTAATAGTTCTCCCACTTAAGTTACTTACATCCATTCTAAGTCCATCGTAATTATATCCCCATCTCGTTTCTTTTATATCAAATACACATCTCAAGACACGACTCCTTTCACTAATCCTCCTATCGTATGGGACATTCGTCCTTACACCCCATCCTCTCGTTCCAACCTTAGGTTGTATCAAACCCCTTATTCTACGATGATACATCTCATCAACTGAGATCGCACGCCTCTTACTTATGTCTAATCAAGTCTACCCCGCGCCCATTTAACGTTAATTATACCCGATACCCCATTATCTGAAAACCTCACCCGGTGGCATATCCCCTCAGTCTACGGAAACACAAAAAAAAACAACAATCAACCCTATCCACATGCTGACTCCTAACGACACCACGGAAGCCTTAGACACTCTAACAAGTAAGCACATAACACACAGAACCCTCCCAACAATCCTAGAACCTAAGCTCTGATACCAAACTTGTAACGACCCGCCCCAGGTGGTACCTGCCCTGAGGTTAGGCTCGATAACAAACCAGAATCAGAGTCACCAACCGATGGATGACTCGATAAATAGACAGTTTTAAAATAAAAGTAAAATAGTTTAAATAAATCCGTGAAATATGAGGAAAACCATGCTGAGTAAAAGTAATAAAGTAACTCCATCGGGGTGTTCACCCAAAACCCCACAAACACAAGTAATAAACAACAAATACAACTGATAACCCACGTAGGGGTAAGATAGTCAATAAATTTATGTAAAAAGACTCGACTCCAAATATGATGACTGAGGAAACTCCTAATGCCGTCCGTCTCTCAACGATGTAGATACTAACTCTGCCAATCTAGCCTGAAAAGATAGGTCCCCGAAGGGGTCAGCTCGACAGCTGGTGAAATCCTTCTCACGCGTGGCTACCACCCCACATACGTGATGTGAAAGCAAGTGATAATAATATACGCGGAATAATAATGCTCAAGACATAAGTAAATGATCCCAGAATGATAAACAATATAACCACATAAATGCAATACTAAATGCACTGGATCCGGACTTTCGCACTGTACAGTACTCTACCTAGCTCAACCTGCAGGGAGACCAACCCATATAATCATCACACATCTCGTCATCCACACATCTCATTCATCACACATCACAACATCACACAAAAACCCTGTACTCCGCATATGGGCCCATCACAATCATGGCGCCCCGTCAATCCTACGTTGCCGGATCTGGACAACACACACAACACGTATACGACCCGTAGGTCCACCCTAACATCTCTACTCATGCTCAATACTCAACAATACTCATCACAATGTATCCAAGTATACAATCACTACCACACAACACATACAAGAGTAAATAACAACACGTGAGTAAGAACTCACCTCAAGCAAACAGCACGTAAAGTGACACTCCAAGTCGAACTCTGGAACGATCACGCGGTCGGACCTATATAACATATAATCTATATCAAAATACTATTCCAAAGTACGCCCCATCCCACTCGCAACCATTTAAACTTTAAATCAGATCACCATAACCACTTTTAGTCAATTTGGGAAAATGACGATTTTGCCCTTTGGTAGAAAATGGCCATTTTGCCCCTGGGCCCCACATGGTCAACCCCGATAAATTACTATTATAACCCATATTAGTTTATATCATATACATGTTATTATATTACTACCATCTAACGGTCCAGTTATCAATACTTAAATTATTAACGTACTAGTCAACGGTCACCCCGTAGTCAACTCAACTATGGTCAAACCTAGGTGAACTTCCATAACTATTCTAATTCTACCCTCATATCAAATAAATCAACCCCTTATCCTATTCTAGGATTCACCCCCTACTGCTAGTGAAATTACGCTTTTACCCCTCGGCTAAACTTAGTCGTACTTTTCCCCAACTCTTGCATTAATTACACTATGACCCCAAATCAACTTAAATTACAACTTAGGCCCCAAATTTGCCTCACTACCCATTTATTTGACCTCCACACCTTGTACTTCTCCTAACTTACATGTTAACCCCAGAACTCATTAATCTCAATCCTAACCAAATTTATCTCACATGCTTAATTATTTAACCTTCATAACTAATACTTATTCAATCTACACCCTTATATAATTATTCCTAACCCATCCAGTGCATACTTACGTCTTATATAATATCTTCTCGCTAAAACCCTTAACTTAATCATAATTACGCTTTAAACCCAATTCTTCTATATTAACCCAATGTTCATACTAATATCAAATCGTAAACCCTTATCAAGCCTAATTCATGTTCTTAATATCCTCAAGTCATTCTTCGTCCTTCACTTAGCCAATATTCTACACTCCGGTAATCCATGCTCATTTTCTTCCCAAACTCGATATAATTTCATTCTTAATCCATTTAATTTAAAATTGAACCTTATTCCAAATTACTCACCCTATGCCCATTTCCTAATTTACATGTTCAACTCCTAATATCACCTCTAATTCCTTAGTTATAAACCCACACAACGCCTAACCATGCCTCGACCCCTAATGCTCAACAATTCATGCCTAAACTCCATTCGAACCCACCTTAAATCGAGCTCTATCCTCCATCGAACACAACATGAGCTCGGCTCTATCCCAACCGAACCATGCCGACCAGTCCCTGCCTCCAACCTATAGCCGACCAGCCTGCACCACTTCTCAAGTCTTATACACTACCCACGACCCCAACCTCCTACAATAGGACGTAAATCGGCAGCCCATGAGCATGGTTCGAACCTCCCTAATTGACTCAATCCGATCAACATTAAGCCACATATATATGTTATACACTGTACTAACTCTAATGGCAGCAATCTAGTCACCAATCGATCCATACTACATCTACTACGCTCAACCGAACACAAGAAACTCAGCCATATACGTCCGTGCATACCCTCCTCCTAAGTCAATTTTTACCCATCAATTAAGCATGTTCTAAGGTGTTTAGACACCACACTATATACATTAATTCCCAAGGTGTTCATTCGGTTCAAATTGTAGCAAGAACGGGCGAGATCGAGTCCGAAACGTCGGCGAGTTTTCCCCCCCCAAACTGCCGAATCATAACAATGAGAAGAGAGAAGACGGGGAAGGCTTGCGTACCTTGTTTGGTTGAGAACCCTACGGTGGCCACGCCTAGATGAAACTCGAACGGTTGGGAAAACTTCTAAGCTTTTAGGCTATGAAGTTGTGCGGCTTTGTGAGGAAGAAAGAGTTGTGTGCATGAGTGAAGGGTTCACACGTTTCTTGTGTGCTTAAGTAGGCTGCTGATGTTCGACTGGGCTGGCTGATGTGGGCTGGCCCATTAGGGCTGGCCCATTACGGCTGGCTCGCTCGCAACTTACTCGATTAAGATTAAAATGCGACACTTAACGAGCTCTAACGATCGCATCGAGTCCAATCTTTTTGTGTCTTAAATTTTATATCTAAATTAGTTAACTTAGGACGAAATATTACACGATTCTTTGGGATCCTTCCTTTCTTCAAACAGAACGAACATAGATAGAATTTAAGATAGGAAATTTGTTCAACTACTTGATAATTCATAATTTATGATATAGTTGGTTTTAGTACTTTAATAGATATTTTTTTATTTTGGAGGAAGATAATACTGCACTTGTTTGATTAGCTAGGGTTGATTTATTTATAATGTTATAATATTCAATGTTGATGGTTCTTGTTTTTCGTTATTAATATAGTTGAAAAAATATACTCCCTCCGTCCCTAAAAGATTGTCACATTTTGACTTTTGCTAGTTAAACATTACAAAATTTGATCATGAATTTCCATTAAACGATAAGAAATAATATAGTCTTGTGAGACCTTGTTAGATTCACCTCAATATATATTTTTGAATTTTTTCACATGTAGAATGATAAATATTTATGTTTTAAATCGTGTTTTGTTGACCACTAAAAGTCAAAATGTGACAATCTTTTAGGGACGGAGGGAGTATATGATTTATTCTCAATGATTTTGTATATTATTGAAGTTAATAGTTTATGTCATGTGCTTGTACTACTACACGTCATAATCAAAATAACAAACACTAAACATCGCAACGAGTAATTTCTTTTTATTTTTATTTTTATAAATCATGCATTCAAATTTCACAAGAATTTACGTCACGAGTTTCATAATTGAAATAGCAAACGACTGGGAAACTTGAATAGTTGTAGACTTGTAGTCATCATTGAAATTTGAAATAAAAACTTCTAGTAAATTCAAAAATCATCCAATTTTAATCGGATGATGAACATGGTTAGCTGGTCATCCAAACAATAAAAGCTACTTATTATTGCTTCTCATTCTCTCCTAAATATACCAAATAAAACTACTTTATATGTTTATTATCATCACAATCAATAACTGAGATCGGATGCTAGCTAGTTATGGTTGCTTGCATGCATTCATGCAGCTGGAGCATAATCATAGATAACATCATCGTCGTCGTCATCTCCTTCCATGGATGCTACATTGGCATACCCATATTTAAGCAAGCCATCATCATCTTCATCTACATGCACCCTCATCATCCGTGACCAAATTTTCTTCGAAATCGGAGACATTTTCGAAAGAGGTATGTGGTTTCTCTTGGAAGCGTGTAGGGGAATGTTGTGGGAATGAAAGCCATATCTAAAGAGCTTAAATAAGGGATAGAAATGGAGAATCTAGGTATTGGTTGTGTGTTGAGGATGATAAGGCATGTGGATGAGTGTGGATTATGCATGGGAGATGAGTCGATTCAAGTGGCTGCATGTGCTCATACATAATTTTGTTGTTTTTAGAATTAGAAATAATAAAAGATGAATTTCAGAACACCATTAAAAAAACAAGGAAAATAAGACTGTAAAGAAGAAAGAGCAAAAGAGAAAACAAGAATTGAGTGAAAAGCTTAAATTGACTTTTAATTGGAATGTAAATAATTTTCGGCTCACTAAGGCCCCAATACAACAGGCATATATATAGCCGACTTGGCCCATCTCACAAGGCAACAGAAATAACGGTAACAAAAGCAAATAAACCACGTGTGGCTTATACACAGTCAGCAATCCACTAATAAAACCCCACTACTAAACCTAAATCGATTTTGCCCCAAATCAATTTAGGACTAAATCAAAACAACAAAACCCTTCTCGACTCAATCCTCAGAAAATCCCAGAAAACATCCAATCGAACCTATAAATCTTTTATTCCCCCCCTCAAGATGAACTGAGAGGGAGGAAGTTCAACTTGAACAATAAGCCGTGAAGAGAAGCTGCCGGCAGCGATTTCGTGAACAGATCCGCTAACTGAAGATTCGTCTTGATATGGTAAGGCTCAATGAAACCTTCTTTGTACATTTCCCGTATGTAATGACAGTCGAGTTCGATATGTTTAGTCCTTTCGTGGAAAACTGGGTTCTTGATAATGTATATAGCAGATTTGTTATCACACCATAGATCGATTGGTAGAGATAACTGTAGATGGAGATCCTTATAGATAAAACTGAGCCATTTAAGCTCACTAACAGTATTTGCTGCACTCCTGTACTCAGATTCAGCAGATGACCTAGATATAGTCTTCTGTTTCTTAGATTTCCAGGTTATAAGAGAACTGCCCATTAGAACACAGTATCCTGTAATAGACCTCCTTGTAATAGGACATTTTGCCCAGTCAGCATCACAGTATGCTGTCAACATAAGTCCACTATTGCTAGAATAAAACAACCCTTTAGTCAGATGCCCTTTAAGATACTTCACAACATGAACTGCTCCTTGCCACTGATTATTTGTAGGAGCCTGCATGAACTGACTTAAGGTATTTACAGAATAGGTTATATCTGGTCTTGTAAAGTTTAGGTACAACAACCTGCCTACTAGTCTTCTGTAAGATGTAGGTTCTGAATAGACCCCTGAATCCTCCTCATAAGGTGTCCAACCACTAGAAAAAGGAGTACTGGCAGATTTAGCATCAACTAAATTAAGATCTGTAATAATGTCCTTGATATACTTCTGCTGAGTAAGGTACATCCCACTAGGACCTCTAGCTATTTCAATTCCCAGAAAATATTTAGCAATTCCAAGATCCTTAATAGTGAACTTCTTATCCAATAACTGTTTAATTGCTTCAATATCTGTCTCTGAACTACTTGCTAGTAATATATCATCCACATATACCACTAATACTACAAAACATCCTGGTTTTGTCAGAATAAACAAGCAATTGTCATGAGCTGACTGACTAAACCCATAGTCCAATAAACTAGTAGTAAACTCAATGTTCCATTGCCTGCTTGCTTGCTTTAGTCCATAGAGACTTCTAATTAATCTACACACCTGCCCTTCCTTTGCCTTGAAGTATCCTGGAGGTGGAACCATGTAGATAACTTCCTCCAGAAATCCATGGAGGAAGGCATTATTTATGTCAACCTGGTGTAAAATCCAATTGTTTACTGCTGATAATGCTAACACTAATCTGACTGTTACAGTTTTAGCCACTGGGCTGAAACTGTCATAATAGTCTACCCCTTCTAACTGGTTGTATCCCTTTGCAACCAGCCTGGCCTTGTATTTGTCTACCTCACCATTAGGTTTGCATTTGACTTTAAACACCCACTTGCATCCTATAGGCTTCTGCCCTTTGGGCAGTGCTACCATTTCCCATGTACCATTTTGCTCCAAAGCTTCCAACTCACATTGCATTGCATCCTGCCAAACCTTATACTGACTGGCCTCCCTATAGCTCTGGGGCTCCTGTATTCTGTGCAAATTGGCCATAAAAGCAAGGTGTACATGTGTGTATATAGGTGTGTGATCAGATGTTAGAACAGAATTGACATAATAGTCATCCATCCACTTAGGTTGTTTCCTAGGCCTGCCATTATGCTGATTAACAACTGTATTATCTGTGTTCTGTCTAAATTGTATGGCCTCATCACTAACTATAGAATGTTGATCTGTATCTAGCTTGTCAGTAGTGGTACTATCCATGCTATCATGTACACTCCTCTCTGTGTCTAAGAAAGTAAAGTTATTGTTCACTTGTTGAGGCACACACCTAATTTCTTGTTCTATATCTTCCAGGAATTCAGGAGCACTCAAACTGGATGAACCCTCATAAGTTTGCTGAGTTACCTTAAGGTCAGTCATTAAGCTAGCATTCTTATATGGAAAAACATCTTCATGGAAAACTATGTCCCTAGAACACTCAATAGTATCAGTCTTAAGATTAAAAACCTTATATGCTTTCTTCCCTAAAGGATATCCTAAGAAAACAGCTGGGAAGGCTCTCATATCAAACTTGCCTTTGTGAGGAATCACATTCCCTATAAAACACAAACAACCAAAACATTTCATATGGTCAACAGTAGGAGACTTATCATGTAATAGCTCATAAGGACATTTCCAAGCAAGCATATAAGATGGGAGCCTATTTATGATATAGACTGATGTTAATATGGATTCCCCCCAGAATTCTGGAGGCAGCCCTGACTGGAACATCAATGCTCTTGCTATTTGCAAGATGTGTTGATGTTTTCTTTCAACAGTCCCATTCTGTTGGGGACTGTATGGACAAGTAGTCTGATGTCCTATTCCCAACTCAGAAAGCACACTTTGCAAATGTCTGTTTATAAACTCAGTGCCATTATCTGATCTTATGTGCTTAATAGTCTTTCCATGCTGATTCTTGACTAATGCTATGAAGTGTTTCAATATAGGGACAGTCTCTGTTTTGCTAACAAGGAGGTAGACCCAAGTATTCCTGCTATAATCTTCTACCAAGGTAAGAAAATACTTGGATCCACTGTGTGTTGCAACTTTGTATGGCCCCCATAAGTCTATGTGTAATAACTCAAATAGATCATCAGTGGTAGTGGTGCTTAGAGTAAATGGGAGCCTTTGTTGTTTGGCCATAGGACATACTAAACATGGTGTATTCTTTCCTTTTTCCAAGCTAGTCAGTGAATTAATATGCTTAATAACAGATTCAGGTGCATGACCTAATCTCCTATGCCAAGTATCCAAATTCCCAGACTTAGTTTTGATATACATAGCTCCATCCTGACTAGAATATTTAGCTAAGGTTTCTTTACTAAAGGAATCACTCCTTAACACATATAATCCTTTTTTTTCTGTTCCTATAGCAAGCATATTTGAAGTCACAGAATCTCTTAAAACACAATGTGTGGGGTAGAAATCAACCTTAACATTAGAAGTCTTGAGTAGCTTGCTTACTGAGAGCAAATTATGTTTAAAACTACTAATGTATAGGCAATCCTTTAAGATTATATGTGGTCCTATCTTGATTTCCCCCATTGAGTCAACAAGTTTAACTGTGTTATCTGGTAGTTGCACTGGAGTAGGACTAGTAGCAGGTTTTATGGTAGTAAATAAATGGAGATAACCTGTCATGTGATTAGAGGCACCACTATCTACTATCCATTCTGACTTCTTTTCATGTTTTGAATCATTTAGGGAGATTGGATAGATAGTACCTGCAAATTCTGTGTAGTCCTTTCTCATATTGCTTGCTGAACTGGAATCATCTTGTGAATTGATTTTGAGTCTGCCAAATTCCCTTTGAATTGCTGTATTCACCATGTTCTGTATGTTTCCTTCATAACTGTCTCCTATTCCCATGTTTAGAGGAGTATCTTGTTGTTCTTGATATGCAACATGGTTAGCTCTAAATCTTCCTCTTCCATAGCCTCTTTGAGCCTGCCCTTGTCCAGGCCAACCAATGAGCTTGTAGCAACCTGATTTAACATGTCCCATTCTGCCACAATATTCACATTTAGTGAGTGGCCTATCACCTCTTCCAAATCTTCCTCCACCTCTGTAACCAGAGGATTGAAACCTAGGTTGATTACTTCCTGGATTGCTCATAGGACTTTGTGTGCCAGAACTATTTGGGAATCCATTCTGATTCATGTCCTGACTGGTTCTTGCTTGCATAGCATTCTGAATTCCAACAGGGGTGATATTGTGGATAGCTTTATCATCTTCTACTTGACCTATCCATCCTACTGCTCTTGTTAGAGTGGGCAGTGGATCTTTGATTAACATTTGATGTCTAACTGCATCAAATTCCTCATTTAATCCCATTAGAAATTGCATGAGTTTATCCTCCTCATCTTCCACATATCTTGGCTTGATATTGCCTATTTCATCCCATAGTGCATTAAGCCTATTGAAATAAACATCTACTGAATCTGTCCCTTGTTTAGCAAAACATATTGATCTTTTAAGATCAAATATTTTTGAACCATTTGTTTTTCCAAACCTTTCAGCAGCTTGATCCCACATCTGTTTTGCACTATTACAGTAAATAAAACCTTGAGTTAGATGTGGAGAGATGACATTTAAAATCCAAGAAATGAGTGTAGCATCTACTTTCTTCCACTGATTGTATTTAGGGTCATCCTCTTGGATGCTAGGTATGGTTCCATTAAGGAATCCATATTTATCTCTTGCTTGTAATGCTATAATCATACATCTTCTCCAAGAATGATAATTCTTTTCATTCAGTGGATCTTTAACCAGAATCACACTTGAATGATCTGAGCTATGGAGATGGTAAGGATCAACAGGTCCAGATCCTCCACCTCCACCACTAGCTCCTTCACCACCTGTCATCACCCATTTTCTGAATTCCTCAATGCTAATTCTGGGCTCTTCTATTTGTTTTCCAGTATCTCCAGGTGTGCTTGTATCTGACATGTTTCTTGAATTTTGACAGGTAGCAGATTGATGATCAAGATTGATAGTTTGTGTAGATGGTAGATTAACTACAAGATCTTGATATAGCAGCCAGCTATTGAAGCTCTGATACCATTTTAGAATTAGAAATAATAAAAGATGAATTTCAGAACACCATTAAAAAAACAAGGAAAATAAGACTGTAAAGAAGAAAGAGCAAAAGAGAAAACAAGAATTGAGTGAAAAGCTTAAATTGACTTTTAATTGGAATGTAAATAATTTTCGGCTCACTAAGGCCCCAATACAACAGGCATATATATAGCCGACTTGGCCCATCTCACAAGGCAACAGAAATAACGGTAACAAAAGCAAATAAACCACGTGTGGCTTATACACAGTCAGCAATCCACTAATAAAACCCCACTACTAAACCTAAATCGATTTTGCCCCAAATCAATTTAGGACTAAATCAAAACAACAAAACCCTTCTCGACTCAATCCTCAGAAAATCCCAGAAAACATCCAATCGAACCTATAAATCTTTTAGTTGTGAATTAGAAAAAGGGAGAAAAAGAAAAAAAAACGAGGTGTGAAGTTAAAGCATGTTTGACATCTTATACCTAGAGAAAATTCTTCCAGATTTAATATTTTTTCGTAAGCGTGGTGCTTAGGCTATTCCGAGTTTCTGACCGCCGGTCCTCACTTTTGGGGGCCTCCGACCAAACTCTAAAAAAGGGACTTTATTTCTTTCAATTTGTTAAGAGTATATGAGGTTTCACTCTAAAATCAATTGACAATAGAGGGAGTACCCCAAGATCTTATATATTCACTCTAAAATCGCGATTTTCGATGTGGAATTTTTCGACGTGGTAAGAATCTATGGGGTTCTACACTAAAACCAATTGGCAATAAAGGGAGTAACCCAAGATCTTATATATTGACCCGGGAGGAATTAATTATAATTATTATAATTGAGCAATTTAGGTAGGTGTTGATTAGAAAACAATTCCAATCCTTCTAGGAAGGGTTTGGCCATGATGATTAGGGCGAGTAAGTTGGAATCTTGATTGTTTAGGGTTAGAATTGAATATATTTAGAGTGATTATGCAATTTAACGTTTAGAAATTGACCCTTAGAAAGTGTTGGACATTATATTCGGCCGTGTGGTTGGTGGCTTAGGTGTTATCGACTTTAGGGTTTTTAGGGGGATTGAATGATGATCATGTTTTGGATGTAGAATGGTTGTTAGGATTGAATATAATGATAGTTTTGATCAAGAAAATCAAGAATTGAACCAAGAAACCTAAGAAGGGGGGTTGGGTAGTTTTGGCCACCATGTAGATTATGTTAGATGGCCTCTTTATGATATTAAGTTATTATTTTATGTAAAGATGACTAAAAAGGCTTAAAAATGGATGAAAAACAAGTTAGAAGATCGATATTGGGAACAATTAAGGGGTTCGACTTGTTAGGTAATCATGTTAGGGTGGTTGATCTTCAATGTTGAGCTTAAATCATGTCCTAATAA
>QFAX02000458.1:0-100000 GCA_003412495.2 Echium plantagineum
GTTAATTAATAATAATAATTATTATTATTTGTAATAATTAATGATAATTTTTATTTTTATGATTAGTTAATATTAATTAACCATTATTAATTTTTATTATTATTTAATATTACAAATTAATTATTCTTAACTACTAATATTAATTGATATTTCTATTTATTATTATTAGTTAATTAATTAATAGTAATAAATATTACCAATTCTTACTTTTTAATTAATTTGTATACCCAAAAATAATTATTACTTTTTATAATATTTCAAGTATTCATTTTTTTGATTTTATGTGAATAAAAGAGAATCTGCTAAAGAATAATTAATTACAAAAATAAAGAAGTTGCAGTTGAAAATAAATTTTAGAGGAAATATAGGAAGCTGATGCACATGGTGTAGTGAATAACAATTCAACTATTCAAGTCATATGAATTGAAGCTTCAATGATATTGCAATCAATAGTCAGATACTACAATAGCAGCAAATTATACTTATCCTCATACAATCCATCCGATCTATCGAATAGCCCTTGAAGAAAAACAGAAAATGCAAACATTTTTATAAAACAAACATAACTTAAGAGACTTTGGACATTTCAGTAGCCTTCTGGTTTGGCTGCAATGAAACTAATGCACTGCACTTGACGGACATTGTCGAATCCAATGATTCTGACGAAGGCGTCTGGGTACTCCTTGACGCACTCACCGACCTCCTTCACCACCTGGAGTGAGTCTGTGCATCCGAACATGGGCAACTTCCACATTGTCCAGTAACGTCCATCATAGTATCCTGGTGACCTATGGTGCTCACGGTACACGAATCCACCCTAACAATCCCACATTGATATATTAAGATCGTACAATATATCAATAACGTTACTGTCATTATTCTATCATAAAGATCAATTTTTAGTAGAAGCAGTCGTCCATGATCTTATCAATACACCTCGGAGTTTTTAACTTGTCGATGTGTGTTCTGTTTTTTCAATAGAATGCTACATTGGAAATGATTTTTGATGTATAACTTATGAGGTCTAGTTGAGTAGTTGGCTTACATCAATGGAGAACTCAAGGCAAGGAATCCATCCACTTCGGAGAAGGTAGTCAACTTCCGCGGCCAATTGCTCTGTGGTCAATGGAGGAAGGTAAGAGAGGGTCTCGAACTTCTTCAAGCCACGGGGAGGCCATACCTGCAACATTTATGGAAGCCTCAGAGTAGGTCTTGGCTCGTCCTAAATAATTTCAGTCATATGATAAATATAAAGTGATCGCTTCTATTAATTCAGTCAAATCGACTATAATAAATTTCGATTATGTTTCGAACAGTCAAACTTGACAATGTATTTTATTGGTTAAGAGAAAAAATTAAGAATGATTGTGTATGTTAGTATGTTACCTGCATGCACTGAACTTTGCCGCCGTTGCTAGCAATGGTGGTAATGTCAGAGGTCTTGCGGGAGGCAGGGAAGGCGGCAGTCGATTTAAGTCCGTTGAATGGTGCCACCAGGGTAGCTTGAGCAGGGGTGGCTCTGTTGATTGAGGCAACAGCACCAGTTGACATGACTGAGGAAGCCATTTCGATATTTCTTTCCTTTTTTTGTGTTACTCAATCCTTCACTTCACTGATGAGGTGTTTGGCCTATGTTTCCTCATCTTTATATAGCAATCACAATTTTAGAAATACTAATTTTTAATTGGCTTTATTGATTTACATATCCAGCCGTTGGATTGCAATCTTTAAAAGTAAAAGGATTAATTATAGAGTCCACATATTTGGATGGTCTAGATTGTATATGTTTGGCTTATCGTTTGAGTCATCTTTGGTACCCCAGTCCCCAAGTGGCTGTGATTAAGTATAGCCTTATCTGGTGTGATGAGGAGTTTCAAGTTGGTTTTGACTCATCTTTGCATTGCCATACACATTTCGGTACACATTGTATGTGTAATGTGATATATAGAATACGAGGAATGGTTACGGGTTATTTAATCTGTCTTTGAATTATCTTGATCTTCACTTGGATATATGCACGGAATTAACGACATCATTAAAATTCACTAAGAGTGACCTTAAACAATTAGGTGGAAGCATGGACCTGGAATCTTCATGGTAGAAGATATTATATAGAAGAGACTCTAAATAAATTAAAAAGTAAACACATATTTCTTTTTTGCATACTTGTTATAATTATTTTCTATTTTAAATTTGTGAGGGTACACAAAAGAAAGAATCTAATTAAAAACATATTTCTTTTTTGCATACATGTTATAACTATTTTCTATTTCAAATATGTGAGGGAACACAAAATAAAGAAAGATTCAAACTAAAAACATATTTCTTTTTTGTATACATGTTCTAACCATTTTCTTACTTTAAATTTGTGAGCGAACACAAAAGGAAGATAGTTCCAAATTAGCCATTTGTCATTTCTTATTTGTACACATAAGCATATCAAGAAATAGACCATATGATATGAATGGTCATGTGAAGAAATTTAATTTTATATGGTACATTTTATGGAGTAGAATAAATATTGAAAGTGATCCACAATAAATTTTGCTGGTCGTTAAAAATATTGTGCTCATGATGATACATTATGGCTCCTGTTGAAACCTCATCAAAAATCATGGCGTTCATTTGTCCTCTTTAATTTTTTCCCCCTCTTTCCCAATATAATTCCTGCAAATTTTATGGGCTAAGCTAAATGGTTGTTTTTTGTGTAATATTAATACATTTCATGGATAACGGCCTAACGGGTAAAATAGTCAGAGACAAAATGCATGAAAATGATACTTTAATTTGAAGTTATGAACTTATGATAGAGCTATTTAGTTAGGCTTTCCATATATTATTTTACCTCACAGAAAAAAAAAGTTAATTGTATATATACAAGGCTACAAGCAATCAAATTATTAGAAAACCAACAAATCGCCCCTAAAATGATGGACTTCACAAAATTACCTCAATCGCTTTGTAATTTGCCCCTCCGTCCATTTTTAAAACTAAAGTCACTATTTCTTTTTTTGATAATTCATTTTATTTAATAAACACAACAATTCATACATATCGCAGACATGCCTATAAGGCATATAGATACTTAAGAAAACAAACGTTTACAAAATCATTGATAATATGAAAAGACTTAAACTGATGACTAGTAGTTATAATATCCGTGCATGCGGTAAAATTCTTGGCGAAAAAATGTAGCTTCTTATGGATCCAAAATGCCTGAACAGTACATGGATTCGGTAAAAAGACATTCTTAGTCATTTTTTGAATAAGAAAACATTATGCTCTTTTAAATTAACAAAAAAGAAATTCAAAGAATTTATGAAGAAATTAAATATTTTATTTTATTGGATTATGTTTATCGGTCCAAACAACATGCCCGTTGGTTTCCATGGGGCATGGGCTATAGTAAACCAGCATTGTAAGAACGTTCGATCGCAATTTTAACGGTCTCGTCGCTTCTACTCTAGAATGTTGCAAGAAAGTAAATTATGGGATGTGCGTCAGATGGTCGAGGGACTTGAGGTTACCCGTTAATCACTTTCACAACAGATATCGCCTGATAGGAGACTCGAACACACGCGATGTAGAAGAGGCAAAACATGATTAGGGACGGACGCAAAAAATAATGTAAGAGGTAGCACAATTGCTAAAATGTAGAACCATTAAAAAGATCTAAAAGTTAATACTAAGATAATTATTTTTTTTGTAAACTCTTGCTAGCACAGTAAACCGTGTAATATGTATATTGTATACCTCTAAAACCAGAAACCTCAGTTAAATCAAACACGGTATATACCGCAAGAGTCTATAAGGTATACCGAGTATTCTACATGGTATACCGTGTGTTGGAGTTGCGATATACCGCAACCATCAGAATACAATAGAAAACTAATATACAAAGGTTTTCTTAATTCCCTGAAACGAGGGTTAATCCTATCAATGGGAATTAAGAATGCATTAAGACCGTGCCTCTTGCGTTCAGCCTCTGTGATGTGTTAGGAAACAGAGTGGCTTGATTATTCTTTCCCGTATTAAACAAAAGAATCAAACTGCTAATTTTTTTAGGTTCATAAATATGTAATTTTAGATTGCTAGTAATTCAAGTGGGATATAACAGTAATTTTCATATTAAGGATAAAATAGTAACTTTATATGTCAAATTGCTTCAATGTACATCCATCCCTAGACGTGATGTTGCTCATCGAAACTCTTTACCACTTGACATGTACCTAGGGGCCCATATATTGCATTCTAGTTATTATTATTGTTGAGTCGGGTTCAATCGGGTACTTTGTAACTCAATCGAGTATATACTTCCAAGTTCAATAATTACTCAAAGCAATTATTTCAAATAAATCTTCAACAAATCTCGGTCCAAACCAGCGTCCAAACGGATCGGGTATCGGATTAAGAGATCACCACTAATCATTTCTAAAAGCCCATCTAAAAAGAACACACCAACCTCCAGCTTTCAACCTCTCACACAAAAAATCAAACAAACAACAAACACGAAGAGAAGAAGGAAAAATCAGATTGAATATTGAATGGGTCGTAAAAGCGGAGTGGTTTTCGATGAGCTTCCTCCAGATGACTTCGATCCAGAGGCACCCTACAAGGACCCAGTCGCGATGCTGGAGATGAGAGAGCATTTGGTTCGTGAAAAATGGATCCAAATCGAGAAGGCTAAGATCCTTAGGGAGAAGGTCAGGTGGTGTTACAGGGTTGAGGGGGTTAACCATCTCCAGAAGTGTCGCCACCTTGTGACTCAGTACCTTGATGCCACACGTGGGGTGGGCTGGGGCAAAGACCACCGTCCCATTTCCCTTCATGGTATGTTTGCTTTTTTTGGAAAATTAAGATTGTTTTTATTGATTTGATGCTGAATTTATGGTGGATTCCTGATGTTGCTTTTTGATTTTGTTGAAAAAGATCCCATCTTTTTTAATTTTCGAGCTGTTTTTGTATTAATAGATTTGTTACGTTTTGGCTTAATATGAAAAACTTAAGACCATTTTGTTAATAATTGAGATTGTAATGTGTGTAACATGTGTTGGAGTCCTGATGTTGGGTTTTCATTGTGATAAAAAAAAAGTTAAAACATTCTTCGTTTGAGCTGTTTTTCTTTTAATAATTATCTTGTTACAACAAGGTTTAGCTTTGGTGGCAGATTGATGATTTATTTGTCATGATGAGTTTCTGCTATTGGTTTTTGAACTTGTAAGAAAATCAAATGAGTTTCTGCTATTGGGTTTGAACTTGTAAGAAAGTCGAAAGAGTTTCTGCTATTGGTTTTCAACTTGTAAGAATGCTGTTTTTGTCTCTTTGGATGCTTGTTGGTTCACTGATTTGATGGCAAATTACTTTAACAAGTTTCTGCTTGTTATTATCACTTTATCATGATATATAACCTAGATGTTTTCCCTTGCTGTTCCTTGTTTTTCTATTTTGATGGTAGATAAAAGATTGGTGCTTTATTTGTCATGAATGGATTTTGTTGTCATGGTTTATAATTGATTTCGTGAGTCTGGTTTAATTTGTTAGTAACTCCAATCTTTTTTAATAATTTGATTATAAATAGAAGATTGGTGATTAATTTGTCATGAGTGCATTCTGTTATTATCTCATCATGATATATATGTGTCTTGATATTTTGTTCCCTGAGTGATGGTGTTGCTTTTGGAATGCAGGTCCTAAGGTTGCTGAAGTGGAGGCTGAATGAGTTTCTTAAAAATTAGGTAATCTTGTAGGATACTGAAGGCTTTTCACTAATCTTTCAGGATTCTGAAGACATTTGACTTGTTTGATGCATTTAGCTTTATGTATGTGTAAATTTAAATAGGGACCTTTCCCCTTTTCATATTGTATTGTACAAGCCAATAAGTACAACTGGAATTGGTTTATCAAAAAGGTGCATCGCTTGTAACATAAACATATAGAAATCTTCATATTCAGCATCATAAGTTTCTTGTGTTAGGGAAATTAAAACTTCTTGTGTGCTGTGTTAACTGTGTAGCTGTCCACAGTTTTTATATAAATGTCAATTCATGTCTTATTAAACTGACACTGCTTGTATTATTTGTATGCATGACACTGAATCGAAATTCCTACTACTATGACACTGCCTGCAGTATTTAGTTATATGGAAATATATGAGTCAGGCGCCAATGATTATATGAACAGTTGAAGAAAGCCACAAAAATTCCCGCAGTATAGTGAAAGGGTTGGTTCTGTAGCTAGACAACATTTTGAATTATTTGTAATATGTTAGTCTTCTGTAATATGGTGTGTGCTTGAAGATACACCTTGTAAAGAGAGTAATGAATCAAACTCTTTTTTCTCAGGTGACCTGCTTGGACAATGTATAAAGTGGAGGGGATGTCATCCATACTAATGAGCCCAGTTGGTTGAATAACTCTGCATGTTTGTTCTTGAATAAGTTTGCTTGTTTTGGATTATATGGAAAGAAATTTGTTTCTTGCCTCTTCTTTGGCTCTTTTCCTGTGAAATTAATATTTGCTTGTACCCTGGAAAGAAGCTTGAATGTCATAGATGAATAAATATCTTCCCCTGGATATCTTTTGCTGCCCTTGCTCTTTATTCATCTCAACTTATTATTCTCTCGTAGTATAAAGAAGCACTGTATGAAGTAGAATAAGAGTAATAAGTGAATATGCCTTAAACTGTCTGCAAAATTTATGCCGTTCATGGGATAACGAGCAAGAGCGTGACTTAGGCAATGCTCTAAGAACATGTTAGGGAGAACATCAGCTCCAATATCTTCCCCTGGATCTTTTGCTGCCCTCGCTCTTTATTCATCTCAACTTATTATTCTCTCGTAGTATAAAGAAGCACTGTATGAAGTAGAATAAGAGTAATAAGTGAATATGCCTTAAACTGTCTGCAAAATTTATGCCATACAACATTGGAGCTGATGTTCTCCCTAACATGTTCTTAGAGCATTGCCTAAGTCACGCTCTTGCTCGTTATCCCATGAACGGCATGAAGCTAAAGTGGCTGACCTGAGTGCATGAGGGATGTAGTATGTATCCAACTACAGGAAACTCAGAAGTGACAACAATATGTGGCCAGTTTCCTTTATGCCAAATGAAGTAGTTATTCTACCGAGTTTCCCCCTTTCAGATGGCTGATGCTACTATACATGTTGATTTTGCGTAGAGTTGATTAGTTAGGAACTACTTAGTGCTTGTAATGGAAACACTGTGATAATTTATTATTTGGGAGAATGTTACAGCAGAAACTCTGAGTACAGATCCTATGTGTTAAGTCTAACCCCTTAAATGATCAACTTCAGTTATTGATCATATATGGTGACAAGGTTGAAGTTCCTGCAATGTCTGTCCTCTTTACAAACCGACCTTTCATTCGAGGTCTCTTCTCTGCGTTTAGTTTCCTGACTTCATATCGAATCTTCCTTGAGTATAGTCTTGTTCTTCTCTTCTCTCTATACCTTGATACCCTTGCTTCCCGTCCTCCGTCTCTTCCTTTAACTCCGAATGTTCCATATGTGTGCTCTCCTCCATATGCAGCCTGTAGTGTATCCATGATAAATTATATTAAGAATACACATTATAATTGTATGTACTTATACGCGATTATATATACTATCATGGAAGATGGGATAGAAAAGTATACCAAGAAATCAGAGCAGCAATCATCAGGATTGAGATTTGGTCGAACTCCATCTGCCCATGGAGAGCCTTGGTTGTTCCAAGCAGTTATAACAGCCTCATGGTTAAGAATTAAAAGCCTCTTTCTCTTACACCCTAGTCCTACTTGATTTCCTGAATTGCTTGATGGTGTCTTAATTACCTGGTCTGCTATCTTCTGTTCTACTTGCTGTTCTCCGTTTTCATAGTCGAAGTCCCAATTCAGTGATTCTCCAGGTGCCATATCTAGTGCTGGATCCAGATGACATGCTATAACATTTTTCACGTCTTCAATGTCGTCTTCCATCTTCACTTTCGACCTCTCATAAAAGATGTCTAAAATGTTTCCTTCCTGGTCATCGCCATAAGTGTCGATAACTTCATCCAGCCCTGTTCCTAATAGGCTCTCAACATCAGCAGAGAAGTCTGCTAGTTCCATCTCAGAACCAAGAAGTTCTGGAATGTCCAAGTCACATGCTATATCATGATTATACAATAATGCTTCCAGTTCATTTCCAATATTTATCTCATCTCCATCAGTTCCATGTACTCTGTCCATGTCAGTAGGCACAGAGCAAAGCTCTGCATCGAAAGGGTCGAAAACTGGAACACGGAAGAGAAGTTGCTCTTCATTCTCGTCCAGTGTAGTCTCATCGGAGCCAATCTCCGGAACTACAGGATGAGGATTAAACATGGCATCGCTTTCCTTCTTGTGTATCGTTTGCTTGCCATATCTCGGTGTTCTAGCCTTGCGAGTGAACCCATTATGCCAAGCTGGTGCACCACTATCATCACCTTTCACATCAACGGTTTTGGATGACGACGTTCCAATCCTCACTCTTTCATGGCGACGGGCTAACTGATTCGCGGAGTGGACCTTATTGTCACAGGATTGACAAAGGAAAGCATCATCCGCGGCACAAAACCAACGCGCCCTCTTCCGAAGACAACTATCACAAGCTTTTACCGTCTTGCCTCCAAGGACATTTGCAGTCTTTGATGCATTACTGTTCATATTGGAATATGAACTGGAAACAAAACGAAAAAGGAAAAGCTATACAGTTTTGTACAAAGATGGATTACAAGAAGTAGTATTACTATTTCATGTATATAAGCTTTGACATATCTAGTACCATAAGTGTAGAACAATAATTAACTCTCTGTTTTGGACCTCTTATTAGCTGTGAAAGAGATTGCTAAGGAGCTTACCCAAAAAACAAAATGTTAATTTTCTTTAAATTAGGGTGTGCATGTGACATGCAATTTTGGGATGTTTCTAAATTGAAGACTTAGCTCCACTAGGTAGGTCCCACAATATGATATTATCTTGAAGCTCATTGGATGAATTTCAATAAACATCTTTAGTTCTTCAATCTTATTGGCTACAAGTCCACAATTAAGGATTCTTAGTTGGACCCAAGATTAGATGTGGGGATGCATTAGGGGCGTTTTAGTCATGACACGTTAATATGTGAGTAAGACCTCCTTTAGGGCAGTTTCTGTTTTTTTGTGTGTAATAATTCAATTTCTCATTAAAACTTGAAAGTAAACTTGTTTAGTGGTCCTGTAAGGTTGCTTTCGGTTCCTGGATGTCTTTCTCAAAATGGGAGTGTGGTTGATTCTATTTTGGATGCAGTTTTCTAAGGATAGCAATTTGATCCACTGGTGATGAGAATGTGACAATTAATTTGAGTCTGGGAGTATATGTTAAGAATCACTATTTCAAGAATGGCTTCTCATGTGTTACAAACTAGATATAGATAAATACAAATGTTATAAATGATAGGGTCATGCATGCATGGCCTGTAATTGTGGTAATTTCTAACGACGATATGTCACGGAGTACATTATTTTTATAACGATAGAAATTACAAAGATATGACAATCTAGTTTTTACTGGAGATATGAGCTCACAATACGACAGAGTGATGAGTGCTTAGTATCTATATAGTGATAGAGTTGTTGACCACAAACTTTTCTTATAGAAGTTTTGATTAAATATTACTAGGGTATTAAGTTATCGGCACAAGAGTGTGAACATGTAAATCGTGTTTCGATTCTCTTATATTTTTATGATATTTTTGTTTTTATTTTCTTATCATCCAAGAATAATTATAGTATTATTATTTATCTCCATCCTAAGCTTAGTTGCATCTTTAATTAGTTGGATGGCTACCTATGAAAGCATTTTGTGGCTTTGCTAGTTTGCTTTGCCATTGAGCTTTGTGGTTTTCGTTATTTGTAATTAATTAGTTTACTGGATAGACTACTATTCATAACGAATAAATGTTATTTTGCACTTACATTCCTAATTCATTAATAAGATAACAATTTGATAAATATTTTCGTATTAGAAACGGTTAGTAAATGTTCCTCATTAAAGGAAAATTTAAAAGAAAAAAATAATTAGATATATATATATAATCAGAATTCCAACATAATAAAGCTTAACAATGAGGGACGTTTACTAACACCTAATTACTCCCTCCGTCCCTAAAAGATTGTCACATTTTGACTTTTGTGGTCAATTACAATAAAATTTGATCATGAATTCTCATTGAACGATAAGAAATAATATGGTCTTGTGGGACCTCGTTAGATTCGTCTCAATATATATTTTTGAAATATCAACTTATTATAATTTTTTCGCATGTAGAATAAGAGATATTTATGTTTTAAATCGTGCTTTATTGACCACCAAAAGTCAAATGTGACAATCATTTAGGGATGGAGGTAGTATTTTTTTTCTTTTACGAAAGCTGAAGAGACTATTTATAGGGAATTAGGGATGTATATGGTAGGGTTGGATAGTGGTTTCGCTATACTTACTATTTGGTCCTAATCTTAAAAGTATAATTCAAAATTCGACCCACCCAGATATATCAACCCACTATCATATACTAGTAAATCAAAAAATATCACATTTAGAGTATCAATAAATTCCAATAAAATCACGTTTTAAATGTTAAGAACACTATTTCAACAAAGGCAAATGGCGCCAAAAGATCGTTCACACTTCTTAAGATCTCATGTTCGATTATTCTAATTTTACTTTCGACTATATATTTTGATTACGCATGTTGATATAGTGAAGATGGAGAAAGGTAATCGATATTCCAATTTTCATAGATCAATAAAATTTGAAGAAAAGTGAGTGGATCATTGATGTTATTTGTCATGTGAAGAATGACTTCTCATGTAGTCATGAGAATGCTGTAATAGATTTTCCAATTTCCATAATGAATTCAAGAATAAAAATGGACAACAAGATTGACCACCAATTTTCCATGCCCATTACTTAAATGGACCGCTATATCGAGGCCCATTTATTTGAAGTCCATATAATTATGGTCTAGTGGACTTATACGCATACGGGCTACGGCATAATTGGGAAGAACTTTTGAAATTAATAGGAAAAATCTAAGTAGAGGTTAAGAAAGTTCCAAAAGAATCATCCTATTGGTAGTATTATATATACACTAATAATTGTGAGGCAATTTCATTTTGACCTTGTATAAACCAACAATATTTTGTTCATTCAACACATAAGTGAGACTTTTATTATGAAACCAAATATTATAAGTTCTCTCGTTCTTGAATATAATGAAATAACTAAGAGCATTCTTAATATCGTATATATTTTACCTGGCTCATCACTAAATGAATCTTAAATTCGCTTGATTTAGCTTGGCTCAAGCACAACTTGTGTATTATCCTACTCACCAACTTCATTTAATTAGTATTGAGACTTTTATCAATATTGAAACGTATTATTCCCTCTGTTCTTAAATGTTTGACAAATTTTGATTTTTTTGTGGTTAAACCTTAAAAAACTTGATCATGAATTCTCATTAAACAATAAGAAATAATATAGTTATATGGGATCTTGTTAGATTCGTCTCAATATATATTTTGAAATATCAACTTTCTATAATTTTTTCGCATGTAGAGTAAGAAATATTTACATTTTAAATCGTATTTTGATGACCACAAAAATTTAAAATGTGATATGAATCATGATGGAGAGAGTAATATTATTGAATAGAAAAATGAGAAGAAAATCGACTACTCCGTATAAATTACAACGGAGACTCGGTGACTGCTCAAATTCTCACAATTCAAACACGAATATATTCCATACATTATTCAAAGTGAGAACGGCATCAGTCGAAGAGGTAACTGCCCTTGATGTTTCCCAATATTTCATTAGAATATTAAATGGAAATTGTAATTGACAATTTCAATAATCAAAGTCCAAAATCCACGTTTTTTTAATGTTTGAAACCTAAATTTTAATCCCCTATTGTCCTATTTTCTAGATGCACATTTAAGTAAAACAAAAGTGCAACAAACATATTAAAAGACGACCAAGGCATGCATGGTCTTTATGCAGAGGAAACTTCCATGAAAATTCAATGCACATCCTGTGCACTCAAATTTTTTAATGTAAAAATTGTATACGAAATACATAACGTACGATATCATGAGCAAACGTATGCCGTGTATATTTGTGTTATGAAAATAATTTTTACAATACCTTATTATGAGGTACAACATATTTTATATAATATCCTTCGTACATAGATACTTAAAAATGATTAATATTATTTTTTATATATATCAAGATTATATTATATAAATCGGTTTTTCTACAATATGTCCTTAACATTTGTGTTAAGATACTAAGAAAGAAAGATACAATATTTGATAAAAAGATTTTGCATTTAAATTTTATATGGGAAAGATTTTACATACACTAACTTATATACTTTCAACGAATATTATATTTTACTTCCATTTTTAATTTTTAACATGTATCATTAAAAATATATATCGCTAATTTACGAAAAAAAAACATGTGTTATTAAGCAGATTTTAGAAGAAAAAAAAAGTATCTATATATAGCATGATTTTGTTAGCTTTGTATTCATTCCCGTAGCTCAATTTTCTAGAAAATGTAAGATTTTTTTATTAGGAAATTCATTATAGACCCTAAAACGGTTTACAAAAACAATCTTCAAAGCAACATTTTTCACGATTGTCTAGATCCAATGAATGATACGGTATGAGAATAGCACATGCTATTATTTATTCGCTTGATAATGGATGCATATGTATCGCTCACCAATTTATATATATCCTGCGGCTCGAATTAATTCCTATCTCTATTCAATATTCCCTCACAAAGTTGCCAAATAAAGTTACTCCAGTCATTCATAAATAAGAGGGTCATTATAAAATTTCGTGATAATTGAGATAAAGATTAAAATGTAAATATCCGTATATTAGAAACTAACCTTGTCGTATATTGTGTTTAATTTCAAGATTCAACGCCAATTGGATTAAATTTGTTATGAAACCAACCTTGTTGTATATTAGAGAACATCGAATGACCTAGTGGTTAGAGGTCTTCCAGTGACTTAGAGGTCCTGGGTTCGATTCTCATTGTAAGGGGGGCGATGGGGCGATGGGTGGGTTTAAAAAAAAAAAACCTTGTTGTATATTAGGTAAATTGAAGTATCCTCTAATGATTAATAATCAACCAAATAGCTTAGATCCGCCCAGAATTAATGTGCTCAAATTAGACAATAATATGATAAATACTAGACCAAAAAGATATATGTAGAAATAGAATCAATACAGAAATTTACTCAAGTGAAAATTAATTAAGTCTGCTCAATTAACATAAACTTATAAGATCTCCTAATGATTGCTCTATGATTTTGTTGTATTCTATTACCTCATTACAATAACAAAGACTTCTTATGCTACTAATTATGATCTTACTAAAGAGGGTAGGTTATAATCTAATCATAAATCATTATGTTTTTAATTGTCATAAAAGCATTAAGAAAAATTATAATAAAATGATCTAGCAGTTAGATTAACCACCTTTGTCCATAAGTTTTTAATGGAGTAGTATTATTGCCTATGAAAAATGGCAATGGTTGACCTGTCATAACTCATAATGATGTTGTTGTTAGTATTGTTTTGGTATTGTGGGTCCACAAAAAATTTAAGTACTCCCTCCGTTTATTTCTTATCGTTTGATGAGAATTTGTGATCAAATTTTGTAATGTTTGACCATCAAAAGTCAAAATGTGACAATCTTTTAGGGACGGAGGGAGTATTTTTTTAATGGATTGTTTTTTAATTTTCATTGCTACATTTATTTATTTTCATTTACAATTTTTATCAATTATAAATGTTTTAGTCAAGCACTGTTTATCAGAGTGTCCTTCACTTATATAAGTTTATTTATCATACATATAAACTGTTGTTATATTGAACTATAAAAAAATCTCATAATGATCTTTTTCACTTGTTCATCACATAGAACTTGCTCAAGTTCTTTGCAAGTAATCATCAGATGTCATCCTGACATACTTGCACAATATAAGCCGAGTTTGATTTCCCACTTCGCTAAATATTGATAATTATTTATCAATTTTATTTTTTATTTTGCCTAAATTAAAAGGTTATGACTATTTAACATTTAAAATGTAAAAAGTTAAAAGTTTATAAGTAACGTAGATTCAACTCGAAATATACACTTTTCTTGTGATATTTTTCCTAACCTTTTTAATCCTATGAAAATTATGCAATTAACTATATTTTTCTACTATCATTTACCTATAAAATTAAACTCATACTTCAGTTCAAATAGATTCGAGTATATTGTACAAAATTAAAATTTCAAATAAAATTGAACACCATTAATCGCCCGGTGGGTGAGACAGACCAATATGGGGCAACAAGTCAGAGTTTCACGAGGGAGGAGGGTCATCATGTATGCCATATGGGTGACGTCACCATCTTGCATCAGTATCACTATTAATAAATTACCTCCCTTTTATTCAACGCTCGATCACGACCTCTAACTCTATCTATCGGCCTCTTCACCATTCATTCAATCCCCTCAAATTCATTTTTTCTATATTTTTCCGGAACGATTTTGAAAATTAATTAAAATTTTTATCTAAAATTAAAATTATTTATATTATATATAGACTTGAACTCATCTTTATTTAAATATTCATTGGAAACCAACTTTTAATCAAGCAAATTTTTAATTTATGATAAAAAGTACGGTCAAAATGTTTGTTGAGCTTCGAAAAAAGATTGATTATAAAATAAATTTGCAATTTATCGTTGAATTACACTCCAACTACTTTTTGTAATTGGGTGATTTGTAAGGAAGTTTAAATAGAGTTGAACAATTTCATTGCAAATAACAAGTACTACTGTATGTACCACTTTCTTCCTCCACCAAACTATATAAAAACCACACTCACAAAATCACAAATCTATAAAATAAACACATAAATAATTACAGAAAACAAAAAGGATTACATAAATCAACACCAAGAGTCAAATCAGATGGAAGAAGAGAGGAAGAGGAAGAGAAGAGAGGGGCAAAACAGAGAAGGAAAGAAGAAGGAGATTGCATCGCCGGAAAAACAGGCGGCTCCGCCGCCGTCGGAGGAGGAGGTGGATGAGTTCTTTGCCATCTTGAGGAATATGCAGGTGGCTATGAAGTATTTCGAGAAGAACGGGGGCGATATCGAAAATTTACTGAAAGGGGACGATGAAGAAAAGATAACAGACATTGACGGAGACGTTAAAGGTGAAGAGGATGAAAGCAGGAAAAATAGTGTGGGCGCGTTTGAATTCGACCTTAACGCCGTTCCGGAAGATAGCGTGTGAAAGATTTTGGGGAAAATGTTGTAATGTAGGAAAATACAGGTCCTTATTTGCAAATCAGGTACTGCCAGGCCAGGACTAATCGATATGAGTATCGCAGGATTAAACTCGGTAGTTTATTTTCATTTTTTGAATAAATTTACTGCATGTGTTTTATGAAATTGTATTTTAATGGAAAATTATGGAGTAGTATATTAGTGCATCATTAAATGTTTTTGCTAATCGGTTTCAATTGAATGTGTATTTGATTGAACTACTTAACTTCGTATTAATCATTTTCACATAGATTAATAAAAGATAAAGTAATTTAAAAGTATTTATATGCACACTTTATTTTTCATTTGTTAATTCCATAAATCCACCCTCTATATGCCATATGCAATGTCACTAAAGCTAATTATTAAAGTGTAATTTCAAATTTATAGAAAATTGTTACTTTCAAAAGTGAATTATATATGTAAAATAATGTGATGTGCATATTTCAACCACCAACTTCAAAATGTTAGTTGTAAACTTGTAATGGACAAGTTACACAGGTGATAGTAGGTAAATAGACAAAACTACATTTCAATATATATTGTACTCCATCCATTTTCTTTAATGGTCGTGTTAGTCGTTCTCACATGGATTAACAAAAAGTATAAATAGTCAAAAATTATATTGAAAATGTAAAATAATAATTGATTATAGTTATATTATTGGATAGTTGATAATTTCAATTGAAAAAAGTAAGCACAAAATTAAATTGGAAATGTAAAATTACAATATTATTATAGTAGAATGATAAATATTTTGAAACAAATTTAAGCTAAAACGACAACTAAAAAAACGGAAGGAATAGTGCCTTAAGGAGAGATTTGCAATTGCTACTCGTTTATACGTACTGGATATATTTCGGGTTGACGTAATAGCCTCAAATCACACCACCCAAGTAAACCACACTCGGCAAGAAAATGTTGATAGGAAAATCGAACTCTCATGGGCTTGTCGCCACAAGCTCATCTACTTCACTTGTCTTTCGATTTAAACATGGTTTAACGGTGCTTCCGTTATATTAGTTGTTAACTTTGACTTTTGTTAACAAATTTAATAGGGGTAAAATTGTCCAAAATCTATTTTTACGATAAAATTTAAATTTTAATAAAATTTTCGAAACAAATGTTTATGTTTGGACATATTGGAAATAATATACAACTAAAGAAAATGACAACAAAAATAAATAAAGGGAGAAAGGAGTTACTTTTATTCTTCTAAAATTAGAAAAAATATGTCAAAATTAGATTTAGACAATTTTGCCCTTGCCAATTTATTAAAGCGGGTAAAACTTATGGGTCAAATTAACAGGTTACTCAAACATGTGGGATCGAAAAGGACATTTTAAAATATATATAATTGAGTAATGAACATTATTAAACATGTATGATCGGATGTGTTGTTAACCGAGTTAAGACATTGCAGTTGGTAGAAGACATGGAAAGGACTAAAGAGGTAAATGATTATATTTTGATCAATTGATCATACTCCAAAAGTACTCTTTCTAGAAACGTATACCATTGAGAAAAAGAAACTATTCAGTCAAAATTGGAAGATTTACAAAAAGAAACAATTCATCAGTCAACAAGTTGTTATTGGAAAATTTACATGGTAGGCTATTCAAATTCTTCTCCTCTATTGGAGGACCAAAATCTAGCATTAGCTTAAGTCTCCGGCACAATTAAATCGAAGGGGTCGGAATAAATTTTATTCAAGTTAACATTAACATACGATGTTGTAGTAAAACTGCTAAATTTGTTTATCTGAATACATACATGTCATGTCGGGACACATTTCTTATTTCATACTTATCACTTTTCAGTTGTTTAATTACGGAACGTTAAAATTATTAAATACATGTTTTAATTTACGATGATCCACGTGTCAACGATCTTCTAGGTGTCAGATTGCTGGCACAAACAATCCAAGCCGTGTTGCCCCGTGCTTTCTTTGTGATTTTAAATATATAGAACTATAGAAATTCTAAGTTGAATGAGTATGAAATTCTGAGTTGAATGAGTATGAAATTCAATATGACAAGAGATTGGTCAAACTACTCATAACTTGAAATATATGTGAATGTCTATTGCACAGTGCAACTCATGAAAGAAATAAAAATTTCAGACTAGTTTTATGAATTCCAATACTATCGCAGAAACAAAGAGAAACGCTTCGCGGTAATGTTCTGCTTTCAGCTTTAGTCCAGTGCTTGGATTGTATCCAAATCCCATAATGCTTGGTCTTGGTAGAACAGATGCCATCGGAGTAGCTGCAATAGAAATCTAATTATTTAAAAACACATGTAAATTAAGCCTTGTAACAAGGTCTACTGTTATGCCTATTCGTATTGCTCACAACGAAGGTATTCGATGGATCAAGACTGATATTTGCTATTACAAAGTAATATATGATGTTGGGTAATTTTGCTTACCAGCAAATGCTGAACTGTTGTTAGTTCCAGAAGCAACTTGTGAAGGAGGTGTACTAGGAGGAGAAGGCGGGGATGGCCGAGAGGGTGGCACTTGCTGGGAAACTAATCAAAAGAACCAAAAGCGAATTAGTATCATGGATTACTTGCAAGTCAATGGCATTAGAGTGATCATGTTCCTTACCTCCACAAGTAGCTATATCGATTTCAAGGCTACACAAACCACGAAGCTGAAGAGCTCTTGTGCTGTTAATAGGGAAGGACCTCAAGGCAGATCCGTTTAGTAATAAGCAGATACAACCAGGTTCTTCCTGGTAGAGTTGTCTGACATTCTCACAGCATTGCTGTACTGGAAAAGGCGCCGCCCCCTGCACAAATGGTGCACAAGGAGCCAAAGTTAAGAAGCTCGGTCCGCAGTCATTAATTGTTGGGAGCGGGGGTGAATGTACATCGATGCGGGAGGAGCTGCTGGGAATGAAGGAAACAATTAAAAGAAAGCAGACACAAATAATGGCATTGTTGTGAAAGAGTTGTCTTGAAGCCATATTTTGCATAAGATTTGAATTCTCAGTTGATTGCTTTCAATTTGGGTGTTTCTCAATAGTGTGCATAAATAGATGAGGGACATTACTCTAGTGTGAGGTGCAAAATGACCAATGCATGAAACTAACATACAATTTTTGCCTCTTTGACCACTGTCCAATTGAAATCATGCATGTCTAGTAGTTGAAAGATCCAGCTAAATGAGTGGAATGGATTTTCTGTTTCTTTGGGCAAAACCTATTTCCAAGGCATTTATTTCCAAGGCATGAGATTTTGCCCATTTTACCCTTTTTCTACGGATGAAAGTATCATGAGAAATGGAAACTTGTGATGATTCCACACGTTCAGATTTAAATTCATATTGGTATTTTACCCTTTTTCTACGGATGAAAGTATCATGAGAAATGGAAACTTGTGATGATTCCACACGTTTAGATTTAAAGTCATATTAGCATTTTACCTTTTTTCTACGGATGAAAGTATCATGAGAAATGGAAACTTGTGATGATTCCACACGTTCATATTTAAATTGATATTAGTTAAAGTTGAACCAAACATGTGAAATCATCACTGCAATTGCATTCTCATGATGCTTCCACACGTTCATTTCAATCTTAGTTGAAAATAAAAATAAAGATTCAAATATTAGTTGAAGATTGAAACGAACGTGTGCAATCATCATGAGAATACAATTCTAGTGAATACCGAATGATATGTTTTCATATTTAAGATCGAAAACTATGACAATATCTCACTTTTGATTAGTAATTTTACCAATTAATATCCTTTTGATTTCATAACTAATTTATAAAAAATGATTTTAATTTTTTTTGAAGCCACGAGATGATCCAAAATGATATGACGTTGTTATTAAAAAATTTAAAAATCAAAAAGTTATAACATTTAATCAAAATTATCAATTTGTACTAAGTTTGATAATTCTCGTTTTCACTCGTGCTTTACGTGCTCGTTAGTTATGTAGTGTTTTCAACCAAAGTAAAAAAATTTAGTATTTTTTTTTCAAGAATATTTATCAAAATGGTTAATAAAATATGAGAATTTATCAAAATAATATATAAAAATAATTTTGTTTAATAAAGATTCAATTATAATAATTGAAGATTGAAAGGAACGTGTGGAATCATCATGAGAATGCAATTCTAGTGAATACGGAATGACATGTTTGTTGATTTAAGATAGAAAGCTATGACAATTTCACACGTTTGATTAGTAAATTTGACCAATTAATATCCTTTTGATTTCATAACTAATTTATAAAAATGTTTTTAATATATTTCAAGCAACGAGATGATCCAAAATGATATAACATTGTTATTAGAAAAATTTAAAAATCAAAACATTATAAGATTTAATCAAACTTATCAATTAGTACAAAGTTTAATACTTCTTGTATTAACTCGTGTTTTATGTGTTCGTTAGTTATATATCAAAATAATTAAGAAAATATGAGATTATATAAAAAATATTATATAAAAATAATTTTGTTTGATAAAGATTCAAATTTTAAACTGATGATGATTCCGCACGTTTGTTTAGTAAATTTGACCAATTAATATCATTTTGATCTCATAATAATTTATTAAAAAATGTTTTTAATATATTTTAAGGTACGAGATGATCCAAAATGATATGACGTTGTTATTCAAAAATTTAAAAATCAAAAAATTATAATATTTAATCAAACTTATCAATTAGTACTAAATTTGATACTTCTTGGATTAGCTCGTGCTTTACGTGTTCGTTAGTTATGTAGGGTTTTCAACCAAAGTAAAAACTTTAGTACTCCGTATTTTTTTTTCAAAGTTATATATCAAAATAATTAAGAAAATATGAGAGTATATCAGAAAATATGAGATTATATCAACAATAACATATAAAAATAATTTTTTTCAATAAAGATTCAAGTATTATTAATTGAAAATTGAAACGAATGTGTGGAGTCATCATTGAAATGCAATACGGAATGACATGTTTGTAGATGTAAAATAGAAATCTATGGCAATTTCACACGTTTGATTAGTAAATTTGACCAATTAATATCCTTTTGATCTCATAACTAATTTATAAAAAATGTTTTTTATATATTTTAAGCCAAGAGATTGTCCAAAATGATATAACGTTGTTATTAAAACAATTAAAAATCAAAAAAAATTATAACATTTAATCAAACTTATCAATTTGTACTAACTTTGATACTTCTTGTATTCACTCGTGCTTTACGTGTTGGTTAGTTATGTAGTGTTTTCAACAAAAGTAAAAACTTTAGTATTTTTTTCAAGAATATATCAAAATGATTAAGAAAATATGAGATTATATAAAAAATAATTTACAAAAATAATTTTGTTTAATATAGATTCAAATGATATTAATTGAAGATTGAAACGAACTTGTGGAATCATCACTGGCATGCAATTCTAATGATGATTTCACACGTTTGGTTCAACCTTAACTAATATGAGTTTAAATCTGAACGTGTGAAATCATCATACGTTTATATTTCTTGTGATACTTTCACACGTGAGTTTATATTTCTTGTGATACTTTCACATGTGAGTTTATATTTTTTGTGATACTTTCACACGTGAGTTTATATTTCTTATGATACTTTCACACGTGAGTTTATATTTTTTATGATACTTTCACACGTGAGTTTATATTTCTTATGATACTTTCATCCGTTCGAAAAGGGTAAAATGGGCAGAATCTCGTGCCTTGGAAATTTATGCCTTGGAAATATAGGCACCCGTTTCTTTGGTAGGTTGGCAAGAGTAAAAATTTATGTTTAATGTACTAATTTCATTTTTCAATTATCAATCATGTTAAAAGAATGATATATTGGGCTTCTAGCTAAAGGAAGACATGAACAAAAACAACTTAGATTGCTAAATCACACACAAAAGCAAATTAAGTATATACGACATGCTTCTGAGTCCATTTAAAGGACTTCAAAGGGTTACAATTTCAGTTGTGTTTAAAATGAAGACTAATCCGCCAACGCCTCCGTGCACTCCCTCCATCTTCACTTATTTACTGTAGCCATCTCTGCTTCAGATTTGAATGGTAGCTCTTCTTTTTTCACTCCTCTATCAGATGAATCTATCTGGACAATAGTAAACATATAGTGCCGGTCTTCAACTTGTAGTTCTTCCATTTTACATGATCTTCATCTGCTAGATACATCATGTAACATAACTTGGCCAATCCATTGACAGCTTCTTTGACCGTGTATCTCACCAGATGGGAAACTTGTCAAATCTCCTTGGCCTGGTGCATTCCGATTTGATCCAACCGATTCTCTTCTTTTCATTGTCATAAACAAACATCTGTCCTCTCATTGAAATATCTACAAAGATGGAGGATTAGCATAAACATAAATTAGCTGTTCTGACACTATTAGGTCACAGGAAACTGCTTGTAATTGATTACAATAGTGAAGAACCTAAAGTACTTGGGAAGAACCTAAAGTACTTCTTGATTTCAGTTTCGAACATGGATATGCATACCTCCAACAATCAAAGTAGATCTACCAAGGACTTCACCTCCGTTGAGGATACCCAAGCACACATTACCCCGGTCCTGCAATACAATGTTACAAACAACTTCAAATGAAAATGAAGAGCACGATAAAGACAATGACGAAGGATGCAGAAAAAGTGACCTACGTTTACGATTAAGTATCCTTCAGGAGGAATCTGAAGGTTCGTTGAGATGATCCACCACTTGCTTCCAAGTTGAAGGTTCAATGTTTTAAAGGACTTTCTCACATCTGCAAGACGCCTGCAGTAAAAATTTCAGTGAAGTCTTCACGAAGGGAACTGCATATGTAAATGTTTCTTTAAAACCAATCTGGACATACTACCTTACTGGAACTTTAGCCTTCCAACAAACAGGTAATGTATCATCTGATGCGTCCTGAACAAGGCCTTCGTTGTAAGCATCTTTATTCTGCGTTTGTATGTCATGAGATGAATAAATAAGTACTTCCAGCATGATTAGTTTTAGAAACAAATTCGTTAAGCTTCAAAATAAGTAGATCACTTACAACAGCAACAACTAGTTCATTGTATGCTTCTTCCGTAAAGTAAGTGTAAGAACTGCCACTATCAAAGACCAAACTTATTTTTCCACTATATGCAGCGTTTAATTTAAGCTGTCTCCCATTGTAGCTGATTTTCATCAGTTCTGTTTGATAAGAATCCCTACAGATGGAAAGAACCAGAATTAATATTGTCCATAAGTTTGTCTAATTGTCGATGTACACAAGAACATTAAACTTGATGATTACTCTAGACCCTATATTAACCCAAGAAATTTCATGAGATGATCAGATGAGCTAAATATTATCGATGTCCTACTCACATAGAAGGGCTGCTAAGCATGGGGACCATTGTCATTTGCCTCTGAGGCACAAAGTCATCTCCTAAAAACAAATATCCATTATCAGTTGCTTCTCTTGGAAGACAATGCCCCACAACATTCTTAATGATATGTTGGCTTGCTAACTGAGATGGTAAGCTGATTTCAGATTTGCCAAGCCCAATAATTCCGTCTGTCTTTTGCAGCGACTCCAAGAGAATCCCTTGCTGGTCATAACCACATCTGTAAAACATTTGTCAAACGTTTTAGTTAAAATGTAATAGAGAATACAATATCAGTGTGAGAGGAAGAAATTACCCGAAGACTATATCTGATTTGGACAGTGATCCATCAGAATTTATTAGATGCAGGGTGTCCCCTGCAAGAACCCCGGCAGAGGAGCTATGGTCAGCATATTCTATCTCATAATCACATTGACTGCGAGATTCCCATTGATTGATTCTCTGATTTTGGACTCCAATACAGTACGAGTCATCCGAGGGTATGAGATGCTTTTTTGAGGGTCTGTATGGAGGGTGAGGTCCCTGCAACAAAGGTAGAACTACAAAAATCACTTTCTTTGCTGTATCAATTCAAATGCTTCATTAAACAAAATAAACTTTTTAACTGGCTTTGGATTAAATCCTCACATGGCAGATGTATTGCCAGTGAAAACATCCAAACCAAGCATCTTATATGGTTGAACCACGTGTATCAAGTAGAACATGCAAAAAAGTTAATGACAATGTGATTATGATAGGGTCCTTTGCTAAACAAAATAAATAACGTTTCGAACTGATATTACACATGTTCACAAAATAGGTTCCCTGATAATACACAACCAGTAAATTTATTTTTTCACTGGACTCAAAAGTTTTATGGTTCTGTAACCTCCCAACTTGAAGACCTTTGACATCAGTGGCAACTCATGGGTGACATTCGAGGCTCAAGACTAGATACTCTTGGCATGAGAATTCGAAGACAGTACTTTCTAATATTCATGATTCCCTTGAAGTGCATATGAAAAAGATGAAATATGGGTAATTAAAGAAGAATTCCATTGACGGTAAAAAAGAACTACGTTAATTCTTGAGCAAACATATCTATCTTTACTTTCTTGTTTAGGGGCTAGGAGACAGAAAGCTTAACATATACCAATGATGCACCTGGAGACCAATTGTTGAACATTAGTTTCAAGTTGAACACCTCAAAATCAATAAATTTCACTTTTACGGTTTACTGAAGGTGAAATGTAAAATTAGTTCATTGGGTATCAGTCTATTTAAGAGGTAACGAGTAACGACAGTGGAATCCAAATATCAAGCACCGATAACAGGCTCCATAGAAGAGAAGGAACTTCAGACATTTAATATGAGATGAGGTAGCATTACCTTCGCACAGCTATTGCATGGAGCATCGCACTGGATCCATGTTAAGTCACTTCCTGTATCCATGTCAAGAAAATAGGGTTTTGGGGGATTTCCAACCAACATTACTGTGTAATATAATCTGCATATATCAAATATAAAAAATTAACAAATTTGCAGGATTGATCATGATTAAAAACTGGATGAAACATATGCTTCAAATAATGAACATAAATAATAACCTTAACAAAAATGTGACCACATCAATCAATGCTCTCAATTATCATAATTATACAATGCACTATCTAACAACATTATCAAGTAGGAAACGTTCCAACAAGAGAAACATTTACAAAAATTAGACGAATCACAAATTTGCACCTGCCACTCTGGACAATTTGGAAACAGCCTCCTGTTATCACAGGGTAAGATTGCGTATTATCCAACACCCTAACCCACTTAGGCGTGAGCCACTTCGGAGGCACTGGGGTGTGATCATCGATCCTAGACTAATCACAAATTTGATATCTAGCAACCCACAGTGATTGAAACATACCCGTTCGGGTAAACATTGCCCCTAATGGGAAAGATAGCAGATGATTCAGCCTTCGTTTGATAAGACTTCAATTTGCTGATCTTTTCAGTCTCCATGATTCCAGAATAGTTCTTGTCAAATATCTTACCAAACTTAAACTCAACAACATTTTGCAATTTCCCCTGTATCCCCACCTTAGGATACAGAGGAAAAATAAATGAATTGGAATTATCATCATCATCAATGTCCCTCAACTCAAAAAGGGCCTCTTGATAAGCTGACATATAGAAGAATAAGGCCAAAACAGAAATACCAACAAGCCCAGAAATCAAAATAGGACTCTTGGAAACAAATCTGTTTGATGGTGAGTGAAAAAGCTGAGAGCTTTGCTGCTGATTGAGTTCTTGATTGCTTTCTTGAATACTTTGAGGTGGTGCTTCAGATTGAATAGGTTGTGCTTCTTCAGATATAGTAAAAGCTGTAATTGTTTTTCCAAAAGAAGGATTGTCTGCAGGTGGCAATGTTATGATCACAAAACTAGTTATTTGAGGTGTTTGTGTTTCAATATCATCAGTCTCCTCCATGTTCGTATGTGATCTTTTTTTTTCAATCTTTACAAGAGTACTATAAAAGACTTGATTTTTGCTTTCTTTTGGTTTTGATGAACTGAGAATGTAGCTTGTGTAAGAAGTACAAGAAGTCAAGACAACTGTAGTTGAGGGTGATGGATCAGTTTGGAAGATGCTGAGGAAGCTTCTTTGTATATTCTGTGTTTTTTCCCTCCTAAACACTCAACGACTCTTACCAAGTCTTTTTTTTTTTTCGTAAATCAGCGATGAATTATGATTACAATGATATTACAAATAATGAATATAAATTCCTAATTAGATAGTTAGACTCTAATATGAGTCAAATTTGTCTCTAACAAGGTTCGAGCCCATAATCTATTACATAAAAGGTAGGATCGGATATCACTAGACTATTGAGACATCGGCCTCTGCAAGTCTCCTTTGGAAGCTACTTTACCAACATCTACTACTTCCATGTCCGTTAATACAAACTTTGGGGGCTCCACAAGAAATTTCCACGCTAGAAAAATGTGATAATTTTTAATCCTACCAAGCGCACAGTGCGTGCTTAAAAGTATGTCGAATGCGCGTAGTTTAAGCTTTAAACTCTGTCGAACGCATGCAGTGTGTGCTCCAAAATCCATCTAACGCATACAATGAGTATTGGAAGTATATTTCTCCAAACTATACTTTTGAGCACACACTTCGTGTAGTCAATAGACTTTTGAACACACACTGTGTCTTCGATATTACATGTGCTCAATAGGGTAAAATGTCAAAATTCTATGGCACGAAAAAATTCAGTTGGAAAATAGATTTGGCCATTTTGAGGTCGTGTCATGCTTTGGTTACAAAATATTTTTCGGCAAATGGCCAGAACCATCACCTATGTTTACCAAATGTTTCCTGTCCATCACCTATGTTTATAATCGTTCCTGTCCATCACCTATGTTCTAAAATTGACCCCACTTGGTTTTGCCGTTACATTTTGGTCTAACTCCGTTAAGTTAGACATGTGCAGAACACGTGACCTTAATAACAAAAAACGGAAGGGCAATTTAGTAATTTCCTGTAATTATTATTGTCTTAAGTTTGACCAAATCCAATCGTGTATCTCACTTAGCCAAAATCAGACATCAAAAATTGAGCATAGGTTTTTCTCTAAACCTTGGAAAATCAAAAGTTAAAGCTGTGGGTTGTTGGAAATCAAACATCAAACATCAAAAATTGAACTTTGAAATCAATAGTAGCAGGCAATGCCGTGGGTTGTTGGAAATCAACGGCTTCGGGCCCCCAAACTGAATTTGAAGGATTTTTATGGTGAGTAATTCGAAAATAATATATTTTAGTTCAATGTTGTGCAGACTTTTTTATGGGGATTGTTGTTTAAGCATTTTATATTTTTGCATGTTGGATTTCGAAGCTTAAATAAAAAATTGGGGCTTTTCAGTTGTGGAACTTTATGGGGATTGTTGTTTAAACATTTTTTATTAGGGATTCGATTAGGGTTTTATTGGGTCTTGCACTGGGTGATTTTTAAATTGGGTATTTTTAATTAGTGTTTCAAATTGGGGATTTATAATTAGGGTTTTCAATTGGGGCTTTTAATTAGGGTTTTTAATTGGGGCTTTTAATTAGTGGTTCGAATTTACTGTTGACATGTTTCTTCTTTGTTACATATTACACATAGCCAATGTAATCAATGTCTTCTTTTTTTACAGATGTATATGAAGAATATTTCTCTAGTACAGTTTATGTGGGGGGTAGTTTTAAGCTAAGCCCTATTTTAGATTATGTTGGTGGTAGGTCTGTAAATTTTGATTGGATGGATGTTCAGGATTTTGATATGAGAGATGTGGATGAATATGCAATGCGTACCGGATGTCCTGTAGGTAGTGAAGTACTGTATATGTACAAAGTTGATGGTAGGGGATTAAAATGGTTGAAACCTTTAATGTCTAAGCATGATATAAGTGAATTTATAACCCAGGCTATGAGAGAAAGCTTCATGGATGTTTATATTGATTGCAATCCTGATCCTGAAGTTGTGAAATTATATGGTAGAAGTTGTACATTAAGGACTTTAGTTCCTAGGCTTGATTACCATAATTTTGTAGTTGCTGAACCAATGAGGGAGGATGAATACAGGGTTGCAACTGATATTGTGCCACTGCTGACCAATGTGGAGTTTAATGTTGATTTGTGGAACATTTTAATGAAAGAAACTGATATTAGAAAGAAAAATGATGAGGTAGATATGGACCAAAATGATGAGGTAGAAACTGACACTGCATATTTTAGAGATGCAGACCTGTTTGATATGGAGTTGGATAAGGAGATTGACATTGAAAACATAGCTACAGTCAATAAAGAGGTTGAGGAAATAGCAGAAATGGCTAGGCAATTTGAATTGGAGGCAAAAAATAGACAGTTTAATAAGAAGGCAGTAAATAAGCAGGGTAATATGGATAGTGAGAAAGTAGGCAGTGTAACAGGTTCTGCAACTTCTTCAAAGTCTAGGAGGGTGGGCTCTTATGCAAGATATGGAGTTGAATTCAAAGAAAGAAAAGCAGCAGGTTATATAGAGAGTAGTAGTGATGAGGAATGTGATAATGTGTTAAGTGAAAGTGATGTAAGTGATGGGATTAGAAGCATTGTATCCAGTAGTGATGAGGAAGAGGTTGAGATACAAGATAGGAAAAATATTAGGTATGTCCATTTTAAGGAAAGTTGTATGAGGGATCCTAAATTCTTTCCTGGGCTAGTGTTTTGTAATAAGAAGCAAGTTAGAGATGCACTCACTTGGTACTGTATTAAACATCATAAGTCTTTGTGGATAGCCACAAATGATGATAAGAGGATATCAGTGAAATGTAAATATCCTTGCAATTTTAGGATATGGTTTGGAAGGGATAAGATGTTAGGTGATAAAGATTGGTCAGTTAGGAGGGTGCACAATGAACACAATGAATGTGTACTAAATGATAAGATAAGCTTGCTTAATAGCACATTCTTAGCTTCTGCCTTGGAGGACAAGTTCAGAGTACTGCCTAACTTAACATTGGCAGCCATTCAGGTATTAACTTAACATTCTTATTCTACCTAACTTCTATATATGAACTATACTAACATGTTCTGCATTTTAACAGGTTTTTGTTGATGAACTTTTTCATATTAAGATCAGTACAAACTGTGCTAGAAGAACCAAAGCAAAGGCATTAAAGAAAATAAATGGTGACCATGTAGAACAATTCAACCTAGCAGCAACTTATTGTGCTGAGTTGATGAAAACACAGCCTGGAAGTTCATGCTATGTGGACTTCACACCCTCAGAGATTCTAGGAGAACCTCCAGTATTTAGGAGGCTGTATGTATGTCTGAAACCACTGGTTGAAGGTTTTTATTCAGGATGCAGAATGGTCATAGGATTAGATGGCTGTCACACTAAAGAATTTTATAAACAACAAATCTTAACTGCTGTTGGCCTGGATAGCAATAATGGCTTTTACCCAATTGCATGGGCAGTAGTGGAAAAGGAGAACTATGTAACATGGAGGTGGTTCTTGGAAGGTCTGATTGATGATTTGAAAATAAGAAGACAGGAAGATTATGTCATTATTTCAGACAAACAAAAGGTAACACATATGTCTATATCTTGTACATTTATTTTAGAAATGTCTTGTACATAAGCTGCCTACTAATTGGAGTTATAATTTTGTAGGGACTGGAACAGGTCATTTGTGACCTACTTCCAAGAGTTGCTAAGAGGAACTGTGTACAACATATCTACATGAATTTGAAGAAAACACATGGTGGGGGTGATTATTTGAGAGACAGGCTGTGGAAAATTGCAAAAAGTTCAAACAAGGCTGATTTTAAGAGGGCTATGAAAAAACTTAAAGATTTTAATGAAACTGCTCATGGTTGGGTGGTACAACATGCAGGTAACCCTCCTAGATGGTGTAAAGCATTCTTCCCATTAAATGTGTATAGTGACACATTATGTAATAATGGTAGTGAGTCTTTCAATTCCTTCCTATTAGAAGCTAGGGATAAGCGTTTGATCACTATGCTAGAACTGATAAGGTCCAAAGTAATGGAAAGAATACAACAAAGGCATGTTGCTATGTCTAAGAAGGGTGGTCCATTATGTGTTAAAATACAAAACATACTTGAGGATCATGTTAGAGACTGTGTAGGCCATACAATTAAATGGAATGGGAGAGATGGATTTGAGGTTAAGGCTCATAGTGAACAATACACAGTTGACATAGGTAAAATGAGTTGTAGTTGTGGCTATTGGCAATTAAGTGGTATTCCTTGTTCACATGCTATTCCTTGCTTGTTTCACCTAAAGAAAACCCTGCCAAACTATGTTAATGAGTGCTATTACAAGTCTAGTTTTCTGTCAACATATTCTCATGTGCTTAACCCTATGAGTGGCCCTCACCTCTGGGATACAAGTGTGGGGATGAATCTTCAACCTCCCCCACACATTAAGTTGGCTAGGAGGCCTAAAAAGCTTAGAAGAAGAGACAAAAGTGAAGTGGCCAACAAAACTAAAACTGCAAAGTTAAAGAGATGGGTTGTAGGCCATTGTAGCCACTGTAAACAAGCTGGTCACAATATCAGAAAATGCCCAACCAAACCAGTTGGAAAGCAGCCTGCAAAGGTATTATTTATGCTATATGTTCTGTGTTTTATCTTCTACAAAGTGATCAATTGATTCTTAAGTTATGTGTTTATACTTGCAGCCTACACAGTCAAGGAAAAGAAGGCAGCCAAAACATCCTGTTGTTGAAACAATTGTTGAACCAAATGAGGAGGCTGCTGAACCACCACTTGTTGAACCACTTGCTGAACCAAATGAGGAGGCTGCTGAACCACCACTTGTTGAACCACTTGCTGAACCACTTGCTGAGCCAAATGAGGAGCCTGCTCATCCTGTTGTTGAACCAATACGAGAGTCTAGAAAATCAATTGCACAAAGGATAAAAAAGGAGCATGTAGATAGAGGAAAAAAGCTTGATGTACAAAGAGGGAGAGGGAGAGGTAAGGGATTTAAGGCTCCAAGACCAGCTTCAGACCATGAGAGTGATGTGGAGATTATCAAGGTTGTCCAAGATCCTACAGTTGATCCTACTGTGATACAAAGGGAGACTAGGAGGGCGAAGCGATCATTGGTCAAGTACAAAGAACAACAACTTATGAAGAAAGCTCGGAATGAGTAGTTCGTAGTATGATCTTTTGTAACTATTTCCATATTATTATAGAAAACAATTAGGTTAATTAACTAGTATGGCAATGTATTTGCCTCTATTTTTTGTGCCAAACTTGCTGTCACAACAGCCTAAGGCAATTCACTCTGAAATTTTTTGTAAATGTTGCTAACATGATCAACAATTTTGCACTCTTTTGAATATCAATGAAAGTGGATTTTATCGGACTTACTCTTGTACATTTACTTATTCTTGCTCATTCATAACATACATAAAGTTGTCTCAATTCATCAACTATCATACAATCATAAACTATCATACAAAAACATCACCATACAATCATAAACTGCAACTTAAATCTACTTCAAGGTCCCAAAGCTACGTTATTCAGTTCACCTTTTGTATCACTAAAGACAAGAATCCCTATAGTTAAACATACAAGTATAGTTATGCCTTTGAGAAATTTTATCGAACACCTTGCAAGCATCATTGTGTTCTTCACCTCCACCTTCAAATTCTTGTTCTCTTCCTCCAATTCATGAATTCTATGCTCAGCCTCATCCAACAATCTTTCCAAGGCAATTACCTTCTTCAATTTCTGGTTCTCTTCCTCCAAATCCGACCAAGATTGTCCTTCCAACTTGATGTATTTTTCACGCACAATTGACTACAATAGTTGCACTATATGGTTCGTCCATTTCCCTCCATTAAATCCGGCTGCCTTAATTATGAGTGTGAGCTTCCAATTATTGATTATGAAGTTTCAATTGAAACCTAGGGTTTAAAATTGATATTTGGGGGTGTTTGAATTATGATTTCTTTTTCCATTTCTTTTTTTCCCAAAATAACCTAACTGAAATGACAATAATACCCTTAATGATATGTCACATGACATGCACGTGACATACTTAACGGAGAACTCACAGATCGGGTGATGAACTGGTAAATTTTAGAAATAGGTGATGGACAGGAACGATTATAAACATAGGTGATGGACAGGAAACATTTGGTAAACATAGGTGATGGTTCTGGCCATTTGCCGAATATTTTTTATTTATTAAATTGAAAAATATAAAACTGATGCCATTGAGTTCAATTTTAAATATGCTTTCATAACATTACTTTTATTTAATGTATATACAAAATAATTAGTTATATACAAAGTAATTGATTATTCAAGTTGTACTTTGAAAAGTTTGAAAATGATCAAAAATGAAATAAAAGTAATAAGATTCAACGTTTTATTTGTCTTATTTCTCCACAGATTTTAAGGTTTTCATATAGTTATATATTGGATCACTCTTCCATTATCTCATATAATACTAAATATTTATATAATTAACTATTATCTAAAATAACGATTCTACAACCTCCCTCGACATTGATTTTGTAAGGTATTTTGGTTGGAGATGATCAAAACATGTTACAATGACTAAAGGGAGCAAGAGAGTTTCATGAAGTTTAAAATCGGAAGAATACACGAAATTGCTTCTAGCCTAAATAATGTACATGTTGACATATTCCCAACAGGAATTATCATACGACTAGATCTTTATTTATCAAAATCATCCTGAATTGCATATTTGGTATGTACAACTTTAACTAATGCAGCTATAAAATTATATAAGAATCTTGCTGATTGCATCTTCTGTTTAGAAAATGTTCATCTAGTATCAACAAGTGCTTGCCCGCTGGTAAGTAATGGAGCGGTTGTGCACACCCGAGCAATATGAGGGGTGTATTAGTGCATTGGCGGAGGTGGTGCCATGGGGTATGACACTGGAACAACGTAAGGGGGATGGTGTCCTGGAGGCAGCATGACTGGGGTGCCAACTGCCGACGCCAAGTGACCTGGAGGAGCTGCAACTGGATGACCAACAGCCTGTCCTCCATACATGCCTGCACCATGCATGGTTGGGGAATTCCTGTGCTTCACCACTGCAGCACCGGATGGATTCGTGGACTGTTGACCAGTAATGGGAACTTGATGAGCTGAAACTTCTCCAGCGTTCACACTAGTAATATCATGAATGCTAGATCGCCTTCTGTCTCTGTTCATAGAGTTCAAACGGATGAAATACTTCTGGGCATGACTAGCAACTTGCGTAGGTGTCCTGGATATGACGAAGTTTCTTGAAATGCTCCTCCAATCACCCTTCCCAAATTTTTCTAAGCCCAGCAAAAATAACCTAGAGAGAAGTGCAGTTATAAAATGACCTAGAAGAACAAGCTCGAAGAGAAAACTCAAGGAAGTCGGAAGGGCAATGAAAGTGTATGCAGAAATACACCATAGAAATTTGATAATCTCAAAGATGACCTTTAAGCCAGTTCCTTTAATTGTGTCCCTCAAGTACCAATATACCATCATGCTCTTATCCCTATTACTACTAACAAAGATTTGTCACTCAGCAAATTCAAATTTCAACACACCATTAGTAGACTGAATAATTAAAGTGATCTTAATTGCAATTCTTATAGTTCATAGGTGAGTATGCATTGTTTATAGATCATCTTGATCCCAAAAACACAATGTGCACCATCATTCACAAGCTAGTAACGTGAGTTTACTTCTATTCAGCAATAAAATAAACATCATTGAAGAATCTGAAGTGCCTTCAAGATCACAAATTTTGTGTTAAGAAAGATTGACCAAATCAAAACGATTTCATACACAGGATACAACTGGAATTTACTCAAGTCATGATGGTATAAAACTTCAGATTTGCCAAAATCATGGTGGAGCCTAACTTATATCGACAAATTCATAGAGATGCATGACTAAATCCACAATATGATACAGACAGAAACCAGGTCCAGTCTTTGTTCTTACATGATTTCATCATGTTAGAAGTTATAGCTGGCCAAGTGCAGAGACGAAGGGACCTCAAGTGTAACAATTTCCCATGGTATTCTGATAATGTTATGTATAAAGAAAGTAATGTAAGGAAACAATAAGATCTGCCGGATCCATAAAACGTAAGCAAAACCCCCAAACTGATTAGTATTGACTTGTCAATTCCTCGTTTTCAGGGATCTATGTGCACATCCAATTAATTAAGTGAATATCCTAATCCGTTTCTGTAGTCCACCTCTACAATTTCTCTCATCCTTAAGTGAATACCCTAATCCAGTCCAATTAGCGAAACCTGGAATCATAGTTCACACTCTCACTCCACCAACATGATTCATCCAAATCTTCTGATTCAGTTATTCAAGTAAACCCCTCAAATCAGGAAAATGTTGAAGCTAATGTCTTTTGATTCTCTCTTTTAGTCAAACACTAACAAAACAGAATTAACTATGAGTTGACTCACGATTCAAAGATAAACACAGCTGAAGAGTCCAATCTCCACTGAGTTGCCACTGATTTCTCAATTAACCAATTCACCATATGCAATCTGATTTCAGTTAACCCCCACAATGATCAAAATCAATAATCGTATAGTGCTAATTTCTGATCGTTCACTTTGTAAACACTGACCTCAAACAGTTTTGTATATATATCATATAATATCTGGTAAAAATATATATCAAAATATAGTCATTTCAATCCTGTCCACTACCATTATGACCATTTCAATTCAAATCAAAGTTATTTGAGTCAACAAGTCTACTAACTCTGTTAACTTCGATAATCGACTTATAAAACATTGACGTCAAATAATTGTGTGCTTATATTAAATAATATCTTGTGATAAATATATTAAAAGATAGTACTTTTAATCTCCTTCACTGCCAACATGACCATTTCAAATTTTTAATTCAAATCAAACTTATTCATGTCAATTAAGTCAACAAAGTTTGCTAATTTTAACAAGTAAAAATCAAAACCAGACAACAAATTATAGTCAAAAGGGTACCTATGCTCTTCTTCCGTCCACGGAATCCCTTTCCGCCGCTCTTGCTCCGCCTTAGACCCTCCACACCCACCATTCACCCGCCTTTCGCTACCCGAACCACCACCACCACCAGAATCACCACAATTCTGCTCCTTCATCACCTCCTCAGCATTATAATTCGGAAGTGGGACCACCCCAGATTCAATATCACGAATATCCTCAACAAGAATACAATAATGTTGCTTCAATTCTTGAACTGATTTTGTGGATACCAACAAAGCAATTTGGTTCCATTGCTCTTTGGAAGGTTCTTCTTCAACCAAGTGCATTGCAATTGCATCCTCAAAAGCTTTATCTTCTTCCCTAGTCCATGAATTTGGTGGCATTTTGGGGGTTTTTTGTGGGTTTTGGAAAAAGTTGCAAACTTTGATGATGTTTGATGGTTTAGTTAGCCTAGTGTGAAGAGTTTTGAGGTGTTGTTGGGGTTTTAGAGGGGAAAAATGAAGAGGGTGAATGACAGAATACCCACGGAAACGGAGGGAGGGCTCTAAACCATAACAACTTTTTCGAATTTTATTGGGCTCGAGTACTATAATGATTCGAGAATTTAATTTTATTACTACAAATTTTAAAAAGTAGAATTATGAAATTGAATTCGATTAAATTGATTTAAATGTTTGAGGTTATAAGATTAAGTTTGAACTGCAATTCGAGGGCCAAAGTTAGGAAATTCGAAATATTCATTTGATTTTTCTATGATAAACTAAGAAATATATTTATATAGTTACAAAAGTATTTCGAATATTTATTTCGAGTTTAATCAAATTAAAAAAGATTTGAATTTAATTCAAACTATATATAAGACGAACATTGAATTTAATTTTTCAAATTATTATTGCTTGCTTTTGTAAGGAAGACCTGCAATCGCCACTCATCTGAGTGCTCACTCGGTAGACTTAGGGCTAACGCAATAGTAAATTACACCGGCCACAACCAAAAAGATGTTGATATGAAAAACAAAACTCAAAATCTTAGAAGCTCATCAATTTTACAAACTTGACTACCCTTTTAGGCCTAAATGTTTCCTACATGAATGTCTTTGAGGGTGAACTTTCACTTACACACAGGTTTTAAATCATGTACGAATGTTTCTACTAATAATTATATTTTAATTTTCTCATTATTTATAAGTTGTATATATTATATATTGATATGATTTAGAATGTAAATAATTTATATCATACATGATTTTTTTTGCGTATTATGGTTTATGTGGTCGACTTGATATGTAGGTTTTAGCGCTAATTCAAGATTTATTCAATGTGTACTTTTTGAATAGCGATTGTGGCTATTCCGTTATGATATGATGTAAACAATATAAACGTAAACAATAGTGTAGTTATGAGTTGAAGAAATGTAAAAAATTAAAATGGTAAGACATATCAAATCAAATGGTTTGATGGGGAAGGAGTGGAGGACCAGTTGTCCAGTTCCACTTGTTGTGGTTTTGACTGGTAAAAGTGGGGATGGGCTGATTTGTCTGGCCATCAACTATCTCCTGTGGCCCATCTTTTCTGCCCAAGATTTACTATATTGTCTGCCCATCTCACTCAAAGAATGTAGGAATTCAAAATAATAATTCAAGTGGTTATACAAATTGAAATGAATAAAATATTAATTATATATATATGAATATATTGTGATATTTCTTTTTAGTTTTTTTTTACTTGTCTTATTCGAAAATCTAAGACTAGGTTTCTTTTTTCTATCAAAAAATTATAACTAAAAAAGTTTATAATATGAAATGAATTTAAATTTGTAATAAATATTGTACAATGGTAAATGAATATTAAAGAACTGAGAGAGTAACTAAGGACATAGTAACTAAGGACATAGTGTAAAAACACTCACATCAGAAAAATGAAAGTTGAAAAATATATTTTTTCATTCCCTTAATTTTTTCTTAAGTTCTTACATCAAATATTGATCATGCTAATATTTATGAATTCATTCCCCAAACAACATTTTAATTGATAACAATTAATTGATGCTATTATTTTTTGTACTTATAGATAAAACAATAATCTAATTTTGTCCAAGGAAATACATAATAAAAATGATAATACACACATTTAAATGTAGGTGCTACACTAAATATAATATATAGGAGGTTCATAGTTGTTGTTCGAAACTTTGGATTTGTATATTTATTATAATAAATTAGTGGACCAAGTTCATATAAATTAATCTCAATAATAGTAATCAAATTGATAATGATCTCTTATTTAAATACAAAACCTCACATTGACATGATCAATATCAAATGTTACATATTACCTGAATCATATAAGCCGCAATATTTGTGGATATTTTATCCACTTCATTATCCATGTTCCCTCTCTAATCTTTAATGCTTATCATTATCTTCAATACTCCCTAACGATCCAATTATTTAATACTCCTATGAATCTTAGACAACATATACTTATATACCCCCATAAATGTCATATTCATTCATTGTTTCATAATGTTGATGTTTTTGTTGTTCATATAAGATAAGATTAAATTGAACCATAAAATGGTGGTCCATTTTGTTGTATTATACCGGCTATAGTTTATTGTATTATATGCGTGATTTGTGATAGCAACTGAGCCCAATATGTCTCAATTGAAAATAATATTTGTTGAATTATGCAAACAAGTTAGGGATTCGAAAAGGGAACCATGATTAAAATGTAGAAAAACATATTCTTAAAGTTGTTAAAGGAGGTAACTTAAATATTAACTAAAATTATTATATAAATACGATAGTTTAAGGACGAACTCATCGTTACCACTAACATATGTATCTGTAAACATATAATCTAAATAAGATGATTATTCAACTAATTTTCACGTCTACTTTGATATCTTCCCTTTATATATCATTAGGAGGTTACATCATAACTATTCATGTTATCCACGATACATGAGTATAACGTCATTAAGCAAGAAGAGAACAAAGAAATACACCAGAGGAGGTACACTAACTATGGGAACTGGAATCTAATGTTGTAATTGGATGGATTTAGTGTGAACGTTCATTATCATAGACTCACAGTAATGATCCCTTTGGGACATGAACACACAAATTATGGCAGTGTTGCCAAATCGAAGTTGCTACTGTTTTACATTTTATATAAGCAGAATGCAACACTGCGTTCTGATCTACCCTCAAATATACACATTAATTTACTCTCGAGAATTTAGAACAGATCATGCATGCTGCAGCCTGCATGTTCAATACACGATGATCAACTTCCTTGATACCTCATGTCTCCGTATCATCTACTGGAGAACGGAAACTAAGAAGCTGTATGGACACTTGGTTGCTATTCATGAGTCATGACCTTCTGATGCTTGTCCATCTAATGTTGACTGGGAGTTAAAGCATGTGAGAAGATACCAGAATTGACAGTATACGAGTATAATTTAATGATAATTCTCGTATTATCAAGTGAGAATGTATTATTACCTACAAGGATACTTCCAGTCAAGAGGGAACGCAGTCAGATAAATAAGCATGGGGACTATGGTTAAATTAGCTCAACATCAGAGACTATCCTTATTCAAGAACTTGAGTTGGGCAACTGTTTCAAGTGTATTCAGAATTGGCATCAATTCTCAGGTCTGACTCCTGTTGAGAATCCTCGGGAATATCCACTCCATCAAGACTTTCTCGCAAAAGGGCAGCCCTTCCAGGGTTCATTTGTAGAAGCTGTTGGATATCCTGTGGAAGAGCACTAAACACTACGTACAGATCTCTCTTCAACTTAATGCAGACAGCCTTGGAATCTACATTAGGAACCTGCACCAAAAGTTCCACAAGTTATCAGTTACAGGCAGAATTCATTTTTCTTGAAAGAATTTAAGTTAAAACAGTGAGATGCCATAATATGAGATTAGCTTTATCATGTTCCAGAACAGCCAAAACATGCAAACTATAAGCAGATGCATGTAAAGTGAAAATGAGTATACAACAAGAATCAGATGATACTATGAAGGAGTGGCCGAGTTGGGGGTATGGTGTGGTAGTTAGACACTCACTTGTAAATGTAGAGGTCAAGGATTCAGAAATAGGATGTTAGATATATATTTTAAGATGATGATACTAAAAAACTCTTTATGAAACAGTTACTCCATGCCCTCAGATGTTTTAACTACCAGAGCTGCTGTAGTAAAAAAGACGGACTATGATTTGTTAAGGGAAGCAATATATTTCATATTAGTGACAAGGGATGCTTCTATTAGGTTGTGCCTATTTTTGCATTAATACATGGACCAGTTATTGGGTTTAATGAACCAATTGTTATTGCACAATTACTTGCCTGCATTTCTCTGCGAAGGAGTCTTTCAATTGCATTGAAGGTATCTACAATTTCTAATTCAGACACTTTAGATATGAACAGTTGTATGTCTGACTTCATTCTAGCTTGCCTCCATGCTCTATATTGCTCTTTCTCAATAAGGCTGCGCTTCCTCTGGAACCAAACCGAGAAATTGTTTCCTTCTAAGAACCGCCTACATAGTTTAGTAAACATCTTACGCGTTCAGATAAAGTCATGTAACCAAATGAGAACTAGGATCTCTACCTGTATAAGTCCACCCAGTTGGATGTCATCCTCTTCAAAAGAAATTTCCCTGGGCCTCTTCCCGACAAGTTCGAAAGAAATTCTTCAGCATTAAACAGTGGAAGAGGAGGCGGATCAACATATGGTGATGATCCTTCAGAAGGTGTTTTTGCTTTAAAGTATGGTCCAAAAGGAGCTAAGAAATTTGTAGTTAACTCCAAGAAATGACGACGCAGTATCTCGTTGTTGACAACTGACATGGATTCCTCAGACCTTGGTGACATCCCAACATTGATCAGCCTATTCAAGATAGTAGTGTCTGGCTTTGTGACTGCAACATAGCTAGACCAAATGGCTTCTCTGTGGGCTGTCATGAGACTAAGAGGACCATCTCTCTTCAACTTCACTGCATCCAAGAGTTTTGATGGAGAAAACTTTTTCAAGGAAAGATTCTGAGGGCCAAGTGCTTCATTTTTAGCAGTTGTTCTTCCATTGGTAGTTCCTGAAGCGAATGGAGTACGGCTTGAATTAGGAGCATAAGACCCAACTGAAAGGATGTGAGGAATGCTGCGAAGGGATTTCAAGAAATATAGATTTGTCACACCTAGAACCATGGGAGGAAATATGGACCCCTCTTGTAGAGAATTTAAATAACCAAATTCTGAATCATGAATTGTAAAGTAAGGCCTGAAATCAACACTATAGAAAAGCGGAGCAATCAAGCTAACAAGGGAAGCAACGGCTTCGCAGCATTGAGGAGGTGTCGGTGCTATGATAAGAATGGGTTCCCCAATAAGTAATAATTCCCACAACCTCCAAAGCTGCATCAAGAGTCCTCGAAATATGCCAAAAATATCAGAATCATGAAAAAGGCCTTGAGGAATAGATTCATTAGTAGGCAGGTAAGGAGCTATTGGAGATGAGACCTCATCCGGAAATAACCGTCCATTCAGAGGCAAACTATGAGCTGGAGGCAAGTTCGTTTTGAGGGTCGCCTTACCAATTAGGAGCTCCATCAATTTTCCAGGCTCAGGATCAGGCCACTTTGATACGCAAGCACCAATATATACAAGTGCCTTCTTTCCAATTTCGAAATATAAAGGTCCAAGGATTTGCAACAAAGGTCTAAACACACTGCTAAATGGACTATGAGAAAGTATAATAACTGATTTTTGTTCCCCTCCTCGCTTTAGCCTCTCATCTTGTGTTTGCCTATTAAATACAAATCCATACAAGTACTTCGAGTGAAGCCCCTTCTTTTTACTAGTCAACAACTTAAGTTCCTTTTTGCCAACTGAGGCATCTAATGATTTACCATTATCTAATTTCAACATCTCAGATGGGGATATATTTTTCCCTTGAGAGTCCTCAACTCTCTTGATCCGGAAGAAGAACATGCAATCACGAATGCCTGAGCGGTTCTGATTATGTGAAACAGAATCCGGAAATGAACTAAAGGAAACTCCAAGCTCCTCATTGTGGTTGAGTGAGTTAGGTGGGTAACACTCCTCAATGAGCTGACCTTTTTCAAGATCAAACCTAGCTACGCAAAAAGCAACAACCCAGCGTTGCAAAGAATCTTCGTCTAATTCAACATCAGCTTCCAACATAGTTGAAGATGATTGGGAAAGGCTCATTTCCAGCTAGCACCAGACTTCAGCACTTAACATTTAGATTATTGGTTCACAACAGTTATGCTGAACCTCAGGCCATTTTTATACTTCCTTTTGTAGTTCTCTTGCAAGTTGCAACCCATTCGCACCTATGAAGAATTTCACAGAACAACCAATTTCTGAGGTCTGACCTGGAGCTAATTGTTTAAAATTGAGTAAATTCACACTTAAGAAGTCAAACATTGAACTAATATAACTGCTGCCATGTAATTTCTTGAACATAAAAGTAGATCACGAAAATCCAACATTATTATAATTTCTCATGTCATAGGGGGGTGAGGCCGCATACTATCCGACCCCCTTAGCCAGGTTAGGCGGGAGAATCTTTAAAGACATTGCAGCTTATTAATGTTCCAGAGTTGGGCAAAGAAATAAACATACTTTATGTCTTTATGATATCATAACAGAATACTATTAACAAAAAATCAAGAATATTTTTCAACATCCCCGAAAAAGCTCAAAAAGAAGGTAAAAAAACAAGCTTTACAGTAATAACAGTTTCAAACTAAATATAGAAACACTTAACAAGGAGTATCAGAAAAAGGGCAAATGTAAATTCTTAAAAATACAACTAGATTACCTAAATTCAACAATAGTCTAATGAATTACCATAATACAATAAGATAACATAGTGAATTACATTCAAAATTCAAGAATGTTGTTCAACAACCATGAGAAGCTCAAAAGATAGTGAAGCTACAAACTTTGAGAAATAAAAGCTCCAAATTAAATTCAGAACAACTTAACAAGAAGTAACAGCAAAAGGGCACATGAAAAATAACGTTTTTGTTGAACTAAACTCACCTTAAAGCTGCAATTGAACTAATAACAAAAGAACAATTATTGAGGACGCAACCCTTCAACTGTTTCTTTATTCCCTTTTTCTTTTCTGGTAAGAACTAAGAACAAATGAACAATTATTGAGGGCAACACTGCACAGCATGACAGGCCAGCACACCAGAGTAGTGTTTTTTCAGCTGTTAAAATACCATTTTACCCCCAACTGAACCTTTGTGGAGTAATTGCTAAACATCTACATCTACAATATTATTAGATTATATTTAAGATTGAATCGCGTGGTAACGCACGCTTTTCGTCTATCGTCAGTCAGGCGTGTGAACTCATTTTTTTCCGCCCCTTGCTTTAAATGCTTGTACTCTGTGCATCAAGAGTTGTACCACAAATGTAAATGCATAAGCGGCGTCTGCTTCTTCCACGCTAGGTTGTACTCTATGCCATGGGGGTTGTACCCATTGCCAATTCTCATAGTAACCTCCATAGCTTGTCAACCCTTGTTCCCCCCCCCCCCCCCCCCCCCTCTTGCTTTGTGATCTGCCTCAACCCATATTCCATTCCCAAAGTCATTTCTTCTCTTTAAAGTGCCGACCCATTCAGCCCCCACCCCCCTCCATATCCCCTTTCCATCGTCAATAATTATCTCCTTCTTGTCAAGTAAGCAAGCAAGGGAACTGGCTCCTTTCGTCCCTTCGTCTCGCCACAACAACCACTGCTTCTTATTCTCACATTCTCATTTGGGTATGTATTATTTTTCATAGAAGGAAAAATGCAAACTTATGGAAAGTTTGACTTTGCTTTTGACCAGATTAGGCAAAATGTCCATCACAATACTTTTATTTATTGATTTACACCAACTATATGTACATAAGAGTTTTTGTTCCTTATTACACAATGAACGCTTCTTCTTGGAAAAATGTATGTTCCCTTCTTGACTATTAGAAGTTCATTTTGTTCTTATCTTGAATTCGTAATTTTGGTTATTTATTATGTGATGATTGCTTCTTCTTTAGCAGGTTCGTATAATCGTATTTGTATAATTTCGTTCAAAATTATCATTTGTTGTTGCGTAGTTGCAATATTAAATAACAGTGTTTGTGAATCTTTCCCGTCGTATGCAAAATCTTAAACACTCAAATGAGATAATGGGATTAACTAATGAAAAACCAAGTAATTCAATCAAATTTCCTTCTATTCTCATTTGTTAATTTCATGGCTATCAAACACACACTCATATTATTGTTACATTTGAAATATAAAGCTGAAATAAATTATTCACCCTTCCACTCACTTAGAAGTCGTTCTTTTTCTGCCCAGTTATATTTGATAAAAACTCCTTGATTATTGATCACTAAAATGATAGTTTGCTGGTTTCCGTCTCTTGCTGGATTGTATGCATCAAATGATGTAAAAAATTGAGTGTTGTCCAAGAAGGCATTGCAAGAATATATTGCATTCTTAGTTGCTTTCAATTGAAAATCTTGGCCATTACTCAATTTTTGCTTAACATTTCCAGTTTGAAGGATGAAGAAAGTAGCGCTCGTCTTTCCGACGAAATGGATTGTAGGGGGGTTTAGAATAGCCTTTGAAAGTGATAAATTGAATAGAAATAATGCAAATATGAAAATGTAAACAAGGGAAAAGTTGTTTGCCATTTTTTAAAATTGTGGTAGACTTTGATTGGATGAATGTATTGAGTTTATTAGTTCACCATTTTATAGGGAAGGAATGGTTGTAGGTATGGAAACATATTTAAATAATAATTACATTTATTACGTTAATCCGTTTATTAGTAATAATACTTCATTATTATGATTTATGATATCGGTTGAAATATGTTAAGAAGATTACATTATGGAAACATATTAAAACTATAATTATGTTTATTACTAATTACGTTTAGTAAATAATATTCCATTATTATATTATGATTTATGATATCGGTTGAAATATTTTAAGAAGATTCCATTATTATTTATTAAGAATTTAATTTATTTGCATGAATAATAATGCACCATTATCATTTCATTTAATGTCTCTTTATTCGTTATTTTAGCCTTGCACTTCCATTGCTACATTTTGCATGTCTTCATCAATCTTTTTCATGAATGGTAATCTTTCTCTACAAATAGGAGATCATTTTCCATAAAAGTTTATATATTATATTAATAATTATTTCTACAATTAAGGAAATAATGGGAAAAATGTATATGGGAATAATGTTCACAGGTCATTAGTGATATCACTCATTAATTTTCATTCATCTCTACATATATATTTAGTTACAATATAAAAATGATACACACTAATAAAATATATCATTTTAAGATGATATAAATAAAGAAAAATTGAAAAATAACTTACCAGAATTATTCTGTGCAACAATTTATTATGTATACCGGAATTAGCGAATAAATTTTTGCTATAATATGATACATACTACCTAAATGTACCGAAACAAGAGGAAAGTATATTATAAAATGGAATCCAAACCTCCTCGATGGAAGTTTGGATAGATGTCACCAAGCTATTAAGTCATCATTCACTTTTTCTTACTTTTTGGATCAACGTTTTATGTATATATGTTATTTAGCAGATTCGTTACTTCTCACTCTAGAGTTAAACAATAAATATTGCATGTAAATTAACGTGTTAGGTGGATGTTAAATGAAAGATATCTTCTATTTCTTTTCATATGTGATGAAAAACATTTAATTTAATATATTTTTGTATTTATATAAAATGGGATAAGACATAAAACCAAGGACGCAAAAGAATAACTTCCAAATAGGAAGAAGTTAATTGAAGTAATGGTTCCGATAGTGGGTCCGGGGTAATTGACGAGTTGCAGTATAATTCCCCAAACCGTTAATTCTGTTTAAAAGGTGACGCTTTCACTAATTTTTTTCGATTCTTTTTAATTTTCTTTTTCAATTTTACTTTTTTATCTATTTCTCGATTTTTTTAATTTTCTTTTTTGATTTCTTTTCGATTTCTTTTTTGAATTTCTTTTCGAATTTTTAATTTTCTTTTTCGAATTTTTAATTTTCTTTTACGATTTTTTTATACTAATTTTTGATCGATTTTTTCTTTTCCTTTTCCAAGTAAAAGATATTCAATTATGGTAGTTATTTTAGCTAATTTTTTTTATTTTGATAGTTTTTTCACAAAAATATTCAAATTTGGTAATTGTTTGCCAAAAAAGCTACTAAAACCAAACTTGTTTTGCCAAAATCGAAACTTTTTGCTAAAATAACTACAAACTAATTATTGCCAAAATCAAAACTTTCAGCTAAAATAACTATCATAATTGAACCTCTTTTACTTGGAAAAAGAAAAGAAAAAATCAAAAAAGAAAATTAAAAAAAACGAAAAAGAAAATAAAAAATGGAAAATGTAAATAAAAAAATTTGCTTGTTATATCTGATCCACTTAACCCGTTTGGTAAATTAACTAATTAAGTCATCATTTGAGTTAATCGAATAACATAGTGAAAAAGGCTCTTGCTAGTGACCCGGAGATCCTGGGTTCGAAACTTACCTATCGCTAATTTATAAATAAATAAATAAATAAAGTCATCATTCACTTATTATATGCTTGTTGTCTGTTCTTTTAAATATCTGATCCACACAACCCGTTTGGTATATTAAATATATCTATGAAAAATATAAAATAAAGTCTTTAAGAACGTATTCTTAATTAAAAAGGAAGAAAATATTGAGAATTAGAATAATACGTAGTGCCAATCATACAAAATTGTTTTCCAAATTGCAAGACCATTACCATTTTACAAGGCACCAAGATTGTTACTCCTTCCGTTTCTAAATGATTGATACACTTTCATTTTTGTGATCAAATTTTAGAAAATTTGATTAAGAATTCTCATTCAATGATAAGGAATAATAAAGTCATGTCTCAATAAATATTTTTGAAATATCAACTTGTTATAATTTTTTCGCATGTAAAATAATAAGAGATACTTAATTTTAAATCGTATTTTATTAACCATAAAAGTTAAAATATATCAATCCTATTTTATTAGATAACAGTGTTTGCGAATCTTTCCCGTATGCAAAATCTTAAACACTCAAATGAGGTAATGGGATTAACTAACGAATGTAATGAAAAATTAAATTTCTAACTACCAAACCAAGTAATCCAATCAAATTTCATTCTATTCTCATTTGTTAATTTCATTCATGACTATCAAACATACACTCAATATTATTGTTACATTTGAAATATAAAGCTCAAATAAATTATTCACCCTTCCACTCACTTAAAAGTCGTTCTTTTTCTGCCCAGTTATATTTGATAAAAACTCCTTGATTGTTGATCACTAAAATGATAGTTTGCTGGTTTCCGTCTCTTGCTGGATTGTATGCATCAAATGATGTAAACAATTGAGTGTTGTCCAAGAAAGCATTGCAAGAATATATTGCATTCTTAGTTGCTTTCAATTGAAAATCTTGGCCATTACTCAAATTTTGCTTAACATTTCCAGTTTGAAGGATGAAGAAAGTAGCGCTCGTCTTTCCGATAAAATGGATGGTAGGGGGGGTTCAGATTAGCCTTCGAAAGTGATAAATTGAATAGAAATATTGCAAATACGAAAATGTAAACAAGGGAGAAGTTGTTTGCCATTTTTTAAAATTGTGGTAGACTTTGATTGGATGAATGTATTGAGTTTATTAGTTCACCATTTTATAGGGAAGAAATGATTGTAGGTATGGAAACATATTTAAATAATAATTACATTTATTACGTTAATCCGTTTATTAGTAATAATACTCCATTATTATGATTTATGATATCGGTTGAAATATGTTAAGAAGATTCCATTATGGAAACATATTAAAACTATAATTATGTTTATTACTAATTACGTTTAGTAAATAATACTCCATTATTATGATTTATGATATCGGTTGAAATATTTTAAGAAGATTCCATTATTATTTATTAAGAATTTAATTTATTAGCATCAATAATGCACCATTATCATTTCATTTAATGTGTCTTTATTCGTTATTTTAGCCTTGCACTTCCATTGCTACATTTTGCATGTCTTCATCAATCTTTTTCATGAATGGTAATCTTTCTCTACAAATAGGAGATCATTTTCCATAAAAATTTATATATCATATTAATAATTATTTCTACAATCAAGGAGATAATGGGAAAAATGTATATGGGGATAATGGTCACACGTCATTAGTGATATCACTCATTAATTTTCATTTATCTATATATATATTTAGTTACAATGTAAAAATGATACACTAATAAAATATATTATTTTAAGATAATATAAATAAAGAAAATTTAAAAAAATAACTTACCAGAATTATTCTGTGCAACAATTTATTATGTATACCGGAATTAGCGAATAAATTTTTGCTATAATATGATACATACTACCTAAATGTACTGAAACAAGATGAAAGTATATTATAAAATGGAATCCAAACTTCCTCGATGGAAGTTTGGGTAGATGTCACTAGGCTATTAAGTCATCATTCACTTTTTCTTACTTTTTGGATCAACGTTTTATGTATATATGTTATTTAGCAGATTCGTTACTTCTCACTCTAGAGTTTTTTTTTTTTTTTTTGATAATTAGCGATGAATTGTGATTACAATGATATTACAAACATGAATACAGAAATTGCTAACTAATAGAAAGTTAGAGCATAATATGAGACAAATATGTCTCCAACAAGGTTCGAACCCATGACCTCTTACATGAAAGATTGGGCCGGATGCCACTAGGCTATTGAGCCATCGGCAACTTCTCACTCTAGAGTTAAACAATAAATATTGCAGGTAAATTAACGGGTTAGATGGATGTTAAATGAAAGATATCTTCTATTTCTTTTCATATGTGATGAAAAACATTTAATTTAATTTATTTTTGTGTTTATATAAAATGGGATAAGACATAAAATCAAGGACGCAAAAGAATAGCTTCCAAATAGGAAGAAGTTAATTGAAGTAATGGTTTCGATAGTGGGTCCGGGTTGCACTTTGGTCTCCAGTAATTGACGAGTTGCAGTATAATTCCCCGAACCGTGAATTCTGTTTAAAAGGTGACGTTTTCACTACTTTTTGGGTCAAATTATAATTACGAAATAAATTGGGGCAACCGTTTAAAAGGTGACGCTTTCACTAATTTTTTTCGATTTCTTTTTAATTTTCTTTTTCAATTTTACTTTTTCAATTTTTTCTCGATTTTTTTTATTTTCTTTTATGATTTCTTTTCGATTTCTTTTTTGAATTTCTTTTCGAATTTTTAATTTTCTTTTTCGAATTTTTAATTTTCTTTTACGATTTTTTTATACTAATTTTTTTATCAATTTTTTCTTTTCCTTTTCCAAGTAAAAGATATTCAATTATGGTAGTTATTTTAGCTAATTTTTTTTGTTTTGATAGTTTTTTCACAAAAATATTCAAATTTGGTAATTGTTTGCCAAAAAAGCTACTAAAACCAAACTTGTTTTGCCAAAATCGAAACTTTTTGCTAAAATAACTACAAACTAGCCAAAATCAAAACTTTCAGCTAAAATAACTATCATAATTGAACCTCTTTTACTTGAAAAAAGAAAAGAAAAAATCAAAAAAGAAAATTAAAAAAAACGAAAAAGAAAATAAAAAATGGAAAATGTAAATAAAAAAATTTGCTTGTTATATCTGATCCACATAACCCGTTTGGTAAATTAACTAATTAAGTCATCATTTGAGTTAATCGAATAACATAGTGGAAAAGGCTCTTGCTAGTGACCCGGAGATCCTGGGTTCGAAACTTACCTATCGCTAATTTATAAATAAATAAATAAATAAAGTCATCATTCACTTATTATATGCTTGTTGTCTGTTCTTTTAAATATCTGATCCACACAACCCGTTTGGTATATTAAATATATCTATGAAAAATATAAAATAAAGTCTTTAAGAACGTATTCTTAATTAAAAAGGAAGAAAATATTGAGAATTAGAATAATACGTAGTGCCAATCATACAAAATTGTTTTCCAAATTGCAAGACCATTACCATTTTACAAGGCACCAAGATTGCTACTCTTTCCGTTTCTAAATGATTGATACATTTTGATTTTTGTGATCAAATTTTAGAAAATTTGATTAAAAATTCTCATTCAATGATAAGGAATAATAAAGTCATGTCTCAATAAATATTTTTGAAATATCAACTTGTTATAATTTTTTCGCATGTAAAATAATAAGAGATACTTAAGTTTTAAATCGTATTTTATTAACCATAAAAGTTAAAATATATCAATCGTATTTTATTAGATAACAGTGTTTGCGAATCTTTCCCGTATGCAAAATCTTAAACACTCAAATGAGGTAATGGGATTAACTAACGAATGTAATGAACAAGCAAATTTCTAACTACCAAACCAAGTAATCCAATCAAATTTCATTCTATTCTCATTTGTTAATTTCATTCATGACTATCAAACATACACTCAAGAGTGTGTTTGGTATGGTGGAATGGAATGAATTAAACAGGAATGGAATTGAATGACTTGGTTTGGTACTTCGGAATTGATATTCATTGCATTCCTTAGTTAATCTCATTACCCCATTTGAGGTAATACCCATTACTCCCAAATTGGGCGTAATCATCCATTACTTCAGATGAGGGAATCGAATGAGGAAAAATAGGACAAGGTTACAATATTTATAATTATAACAAATTATTCTAAAAATACTACATTTACACAAGCTGCTTTGATTACATTGAGAAATTCGCATTATTATTATTATTGTTATTATTATTATTATTATTATTTCATATTATTATAACTATCATTATCTCTACTACTACTATTGTTTTATTATTATTATTATTATCATTATTGTTATTTATTATTATTATATATATTTATTATTATTATTATTATATTCATTATATTATTACTACTATTATTATTATTATTATCATTATATCATATTATTATTATTATTATTATTTTTATTATTACATTCATTAATATTTACTACTACTATTATTATTATCATATATTATCATATTTATTATTATTATTATTATCATTGTTATTATTATTATTATCATATTTATTATTATTATTATATTGTTATATTATTATTATTAGATTTATTATTATTATCATTATTATTATTATTATTATCATTATTATTACTATTATTTTTATTATTATTATCATATTTATTACTATCATTATTATTTTAGGATAATAATAGTAATAATAATAATAATGATGAAAATAAGATTATCATTGAATATATTTAGTGGTACATTAGTAATTTAGTTATATTATGATTATTGTTACATTATACCAAACTAAGGAATGTAATGGTTAATGGTAATTGAATTACATTACTACAACCATACCAAACAAAATAATAAGAATCATTTTTTCATTCCTTTCCTTTACTCATTCCATTACTGAAGTCATTCCATTCATACATCATTCCATTCCAGGCTACCAGACGCACCCTCAATATTATTGTTACATTTGAAATATAAAGCTCAAATAAATTATTCACCCTTCCACTCACTTAGAAGTCGTTCTTTTTCTGCCCAGTTATATTTGATAAAAACTCCTTGATTGTTGATCACTAAAATGATAGTTTGCTGGTTTCCGTCTCTTGCTGGATTGTATGCATCAAATGATGTAAACAATTGAGTGTTGTCCAAGAAAGCATTGCAAGAATATATTGCATTCTTAGTTGCTTTCAATTGAAAATCTTGGCCATTATTCAAATTTTGCTTAACATTTCCAGTTTGAAGGATAAAGAAAGTAACGCTCGTCTTTCCGACAAAATGGATGGTAGGGGGGTTCAGATTAGCCTTCGAAAGTGATAAATTGAATAGAAATAATGCAAATACAAAAATGTAAACAAGGGAGAAGTTGTTTGCCATTTTTTAAGATTGTGGTAAACTTTAATTGGATGAATGTATTGAGTTTATTAGTTCACCATTTTATAGGGAAGAAATGGTTGTAGGTATGGAAACATATTAAAACAATAATTACATTTATTACGTTAATCCGTTTATTAGTAAATAATACTCCATTATTATGATTTATGATATCGGTTGAAATATTTTAAGAAGATTCCATTATTATTTATTAAGAATTTAATTTATTTGCATGAATAATGCACCATTATCATTTCATTTAATGTCTCTTTATTCGTTATTTTAGCCTTGCACTTCCATTGCTACATTTTGCATGTCTTCATCAATCTTTTTCATGAATGATAATCTTTCTCTACAAATAGGAGATCATTTTCCATAAAAGTTTATATATTATATTAATAATTATTTCTACAATTAAGGAAATAATGGGAAAAATGTATATGGGAATAATGGTCACAGGTCATTAGTGATATCACTCATTAATTTTCATTCATCTACATATATATTTAGTTACAATATAAAAATGATACACACTAATAAAATATATCATTTTAAGATGATATAAATAAAGAAAAATTGAAAAATAACTATACCAGAATTATTCTGTGCAACAATTTATTATGTATACCGGAATTAGTGAATAAATTTGTGCTATAATATGATACATACTACCTAAATGTACCAAAATAAGAAGAAAGTATATTACAAAATGGAACCCAAAACCTCCTAGATGGAAGTTTGGGTGTGAAAAGATTGGGTGCATCAATACTTCCATGCATCAGGTGCATCAGGTACCCATTTAAAGGTTTCACGTGGGTACTGTACCCACTTGAAACTTCATCATTGGTACTTGTACCCAAATTGTACTATAGCAATGGTACAATACCACATATTTATCAATCCAAAATAAATATGTGGTATTGTACCATTGTTATAGTACAATTTGGGTACAAGTACCAATGATGAAGTTTCAAGTGGGTACAGTACCCACGTAAAACTTTTAAATGGTACCTGATGCACCGAATTATTGATGCACCGAAACCGGACTCAGTTTGGGTAGATGTCACTAGGCTATTAAGTCATCATTCACTTTTTCTTACTTTTTGGATCAACGTTTTATGTATATATGTTATTTAGCAGATTCGTAATTCGTTACTTCTCACTCTAGACTTAAACAATAAATATTGCATGTAAATTAACGGGTTAGATGGATGTTTAATGAAAAATATTTTCTATTTCTTTTCATATGTGATGAAAAACATTTAATTTATTTTATTGTTGTATTTATATAAAATGGGAAAAGACAGAAAACCAAGGAAGAATAGCTTCCAAATAGGAAGAAGTTAATTGCAATAATGGTCCCTGATAGTGGGTCCGAGTTGCACTTTGGTCCCCAGTAGTTGACGAGTTGTAGTATAATTCCCGATATTACCGAATTTGTTGCACTTTGGTCCCCAAACCGTTAGTTCTGTTTAAAAGGTGACGTTATTTTCACTACTTTTTTGGTCAAATTATAATTACGAAATAAATTGGGGTAACCGTTTAAAAAGGTGACGCTTTCCTTAAATTTTTTTTTGATTCTTTTTAGTTTTCTTTTTCAATTTTTATTTTATTTTTTTCTCGATTTTTTTAATTTTCCTTTTTGATTTCTTGTTTGAATTTCTTTTCGAATTTTTAATTTTCTTTTTCGAATTTTTTAATTTTCTTTTTCGATTTTTTTTTAATAATTTCTCTTCGATTTTTTCTTTCCTTTTCCAAGTAAAAGATATTCTATTATGGTAGTTATTTTAGCTAATGAGTGTAATGAAAATTAAATTTCTAACTACCAAACCAAGTAATTCAATCAAATTTCATTTTATTCTCATTTGTTAATTTCATTCATGCTATCAAACATACACTCAATATTATTGTTACATTTGAAATATAAAGCTGAAATAAATTATTCACCCTTCCACTCACTTAGAAGTCGTTCTTTTTCTGCCCAGTTATATTTGATAAAAACTCCTTGATTATTGATCACTAAAATGATAGTTTGCTGGTTTCCGTCTCTTGCTGGATTGTATGCATCAAATGATGTAAAAAATTGAGTGTTGTCCAAGAAAGCATTGCAAGAATATATTGCATTCTTAGTTGCTTTCAATTGAAAATCTTGGCCATTACTCAATTTTTGCTTAACATTTCCAGTTTGAAGGATGAAGAAAGTAGCGCTCGTCTTTCCGACAAAATGGATGGTAGGGGGGTTCAGATTAGCCTTCGAAAGTGATAAATTGAATAGAAATAATGCAAATACAAAAATGTAAACAAGGGAGAAGTTGTTTGCCATTTTTTAAGATTGTGGTAAACTTTAATTGGATGAATGTATTGAGTTTATTAGTTCACCATTTTATAGGGAAGAAATGGTTGTAGGTATGGAAACATATTAAAACAATAATTACATTTATTATATATGTTATTAATTACGTTTAGTAATAATACTCCATTATTATGATTTATGATATCCGTTGAAATATTTTAAGAAGATTCCATTATATATGAAAACATATTAAACGAGAATTACGTTTAGTAAATAATACTCCATTATTATGATTTATGATATCGGTTGAAATATTTTAAGAAGATTCCATTATGGAAACATATTAAAACTGTAATTATGTTTAGTAAATAATACTCCATTATTATGATTTATGATATCGGTTGAAATATTTTAAGAAGATTTCATTATTATTTATTAAGAATTTAATTTATTTGATGCACGAATAATGCACCATTATCATTTCATTTAATGTCTCTTTATTCGTTCTTTTAGCCTGCATTTCCATTGCTACATTCTGCATATCTTCATCGATCTTTTTCATGAGTGGTAATCTTTATCTACAAATAGGAGATCATTTTTCATAAAAATTTATATATTATATTAACAATTATTTCTACAATTAAGGAGATAATAGGAAAAATATAGATGGGAATGATCATAGGTCATTAATGATATCACTCTCATTAATGATATCATTTTAAGATGATACAAATAAAGAAAAATTGAAAAATAACTTTACCAGAATTATTCTGTGCAACAATTTATTATGTATACCGGAATTAGCGAATAAATTTTTACTAAAATATGATACATACTACCTAAATGTACCAAAACAAGAAGAAAGTATATTATATAATGAAACGCAAAACCTTCAAGAAGGGAGTTTGGGTAGATGTCATTAGGCTATTAAGTCATCATTCACTTTTTTTTATTTTTTGGATCAACGTTTTATGTATATATGTTATTTAGCAGATTCGTTATTTCTCACTCTAGACTTAAACAATATAAATATTGCATGTAAATTAACGGGTTAGGTGGATGTTAAAATGAAAGATATTTTCTATTTCTTTTCATATGTGATGAAAAACATTTAATTTATTTTATTTTTGTATTTATAAAAAATGGGAAAAGACATAAAATGAAGGAAGCAAAAGAATAGCTTCCAATTAGGAAGGAGCTAATTGCAGTAATGGTCCTCGGGTTGCACTTTGGTCCCCAGTAGTTGACGAGTTGCAGTTTAATTCCCGATATTACCGAATTTGTTGCAATTTAGTCCCCAAACCGTTAGTTCTGTTTAAAAGGTGACGTTTTCACTACTTTTTGGGTTAAATTGTAATTACGAAATAAATTGGGGTAACCTCTTAAAGGTGACGCTTTCACTAATTTTTTTTTCGATTCTTTTTAAATTTTTTTTTGATTTATTTTATTTTATTTTTTTTTTATCTCTTTTCGATTTCTTTTTTGAATTTCTTTTCGAATTTTTAATTTTCTTTTTCAAATTTTTTCAATTTTCTTTTTCGATTTTTTTATAATTTTTCATCGATTTTTTCTTTTCCTTTTCCAAGTAAAAAATGTTCGATTATGGTAATTATTTTATCTAAAAATTTTGATTTTGATAGTTTTTTCAGAAAAATATTCGAATTTGGTAAATGTTTGCCAAAAAACTACCAAAATCGAAATTTTTGCTAAAACAACTACGAAAATCGAACTAATTTTTGCCAAAATCAAAACTTTTAGCTAAAATAACTACCATAATTGAACCTCTTTTACTTGGAAAAAGAAAAGAAAAAATCGAAACTCACCTCATCGCTAATTTCCTGCCTAGTGGTTAAGGCTCTTGCTAGATACCAGAAGGTCCTGGGTTCGAAACTCACCTCATCGCTAATTTACAAAAAAAAAAAAAAAAAAAAAATTATCTAACTATTTTATCTCCATTTTTTCTCGCGTTGATAATTTCTCAAGTATATATAATATATATAGTAGTTCTAATAATTAACAAATATGCAAAATCATTAAAAAAAACCTACTTATCATAAGTCCATTATTATTAGTAATAAGGTTGTGTAGGGTGCATAGATGGTTACTTGGTCAGTCTCACTAAAAAAACTTGCCCTTGTATTGCATTTGATCATATTAGCCACAACATTATTAAAAGACAATTTTTACACTTTTTTCTTTTTTTAGTAAATTAGCGACGAGGTGAGTATCGAACCCAGAACCTTCTGGTCACTAGCAAAAATACCATAATTCATCACTACTACTTCACATGTTTATCTATATCATTCATTTAGCTTAATTAGACGATAACTAGGGTTGAGCTTTATTTCTTGTGTGTAAATAAAATCTCAATAAAGCCTCCAAAGAAACTTCATGATATGTATTATTCCTCAAGCAACTATAATTTTACAACTACTTCCATCAACCCTATGAGCTATTCTTCATGCCAAGATATGCCCAACACTTTTGAAAACAATGACACTTGTTTTTCTTTGTTTCATCCTCCTTCTCCTTTATCTATATCCTTTGCGGATGATGATGATTTTATTCACCCTTACCTTCAAAATCTTGAAACTCTACAATCATCTTTTTCAATTGAAGATTTCATTAATCTTGTAGATTATCCAAAAGAAAATATGGATGATGAACATGGGAAGACCCCAATTGAGAAATGTCCCAAAAAGAAATGTTCCAAGAATAGCAAGATTGTTACTTCTAGAGGGCCGAGAGATAGACGAATGAGGCTTTCACTTAAAGTTGCTCCAAAATTCTTTAATCTTCAAGAAATGTTGGGATTTGATAACCCTAGCCAAACTTTGGAGTGGTTGATGGATAAATCTCAATGGGCAATTATGGAACTTTCAAGAAACAACTTTGTTGTTAATGCAAATGGTGAGGGTAATAAAGAAAACTTGAAGGGAAAAAACAAGTCTTCTTCTTGCTCTAAGAAAAGTAGAGTAATTCGTCCATATGCAAAGAAAACAAGGGAAAAAGCCAGAGAAAGGGCAAGAGAAAGAACGACTTTAAAAAGCCAAGTGTATAAGTGCAATGGCTCAAGTTGAAGGACCAAATAGTTCTCACGAAGGAAACTTTCCAAATGATTCTTTGGTGAGAGAGTTGCCATGGAATATAGCTAGTATGTAATTAACTAAAAGTAAAATATTACATTAGTTAATTTGCGATGGAGTATAATATTGTATTTTGAATACGACTAATTTCTATTAATATTATTGATTATATGTTTAATTGCTAATATCAAACACTTCAGATAAAAGGCGTATTCATGATGTCAATTATCGAACGTCGCCGTATATATATTTTCCATTTACATGCATGCACATTTTTCTATTTTACACTACTCGTTCCGAGTTGCAAACTTGCAATTGGTTTATTATTCCTACATAGAAAATGAGCACTTATTAACAAGGGTTGATCTATTATTTGTTGGTGAAATTTCCAAGAATTTTCGGATTGGAACTATGATAATTTATTACAAGAGATAGCTTAAAGAATAAAAAATATTTACCCTGATCGAAGTCCAACATTTTTCATCATTGCATGACTTAGTTAGCTATGACTCAAATTGGACATTTTACAGTAGATTTTGTTGTCATATATATTTTCATGATTCTTGAGGAGGAGCTCACTATGTTGTAATAATAATGTTGATCCTCTTTTTTGTCCCTTTGAAGTTGTGCATATGGAATAATCATTAATCAAGAATGGGAAAAGATGATCCTAGCATAGAGCTAGTGAAGAGAGCCTCCCAAGAAGAATGTCCATTATTATTTCCTGCCCAATTGCTATTTCCATAGTGCATCATCATCTGTTGATCCAAGGGGGAAACTCCTGATGATCCGCCTCCTACGTCGTCTCGTCTCTTGATATGGCTACTCATGACTATGTCCTCGAGGGTATTGCCCGAGTAAAATTTCTCGGGTGGTGGCTGAGGCGCTGGTTGACTAACCAGCGGCCAGGCACCAGCCGCGGTAGCTAAGGTGGTAGCCGCGATTAGACTACCATCTTGACCTTGGTTCACGTCGTGAGTCCACTTCATGGCTTGCTCAGCCTGCCATGCCATACTTGAATTTTGGAACAAGTTTTCCCACTGCATAGTAATTGGATCACTATTTACCAAATCAAGGCTGGAATTGAATGAACCAGGATTGCTTAACATCAAATGATCAAATTCTTTATTCTCCTCCACCCTCTTGAATTCTTGATTGTTCTTCGTAGTTTCGAATTCTGTGATCAAAACAGGATCTGGATTGATCTTGTTACCAGATTCAATCACCCTTTTCTTTGAGCTTCTAGCATCACTTTTCGCTTGTGCTAATGGAGAAACCATGGAGGTGGATGTCGCCTGGATTAGTACCCGAGAGCTTTTGCTATTGAACAGCTTACACTTGAGGGCACCAACAAGATCTTCAGGGTCTTCTGTTTTGCACATTTCCTCAAAAGAAAACGGAGGAAGATTGTCAAGATTGGCAGTAGCAGAATCAGGCAATTCAAAGTTTGTCCTAGCATTCGCCCCTCTGAGTGTCCGAGCAGCCTGATCGTACGCCCTGGCAGCATCTTCAGCTGTATCAAATGTTCCAAGCCATAGCCTGACTTTCTGTAAAGAATCCTTTATCTCGGCCACCCATCGCCTTGATGGCCTCTGGCGAACGCCGATATACTTGTGATGCCCTCTTGCTAAGGATTTCCTTTTGCCAGTTTGATGTACCACTTCATTTGTCACAGTTGGTCCCATTGAATTCAGTCTAACTTTGGTTATACTTATTGTAGAAGAAGAAAAACTTTTATTTTCTTGTTCTGCTTTTGGTTAGGAAAAGCAAAGAGTAATGCATAATATGAGCTTCTTATAAGGTGATGATAAGGTGAATGTATAGTATCAACTTCCCTTTTTAACCTTACTAGCCAATTTTTCAAGTTGAGTGGAAAGGTTAGAAATGACATTTCATTCCGTTTTAGTAGAATTGCTCTGACATTATTATCGACATTTGTTATTGATTTTTTTTTTTTGCGAAAGGGCATCAGCTACCTCTTCATACAAAGACAAACAATGTGATGCCAAATTTCACTTAGAATTTTGTTAAGAACCAGAATTATTCATAGAAATTGCAGGCGGAATTGGTTGCATCGTCAAGGGAATAATTAAATATAGACTGAAGAATATAAAAACAATGATTATAGAGAAACAATCCAAAACATCTCCATGTCTAAAATAGAAATTTTGTATTAAAAAATTGGTGTAGGAGGCAAGAAAGTGAAAGATAATAAACAATGTGGTTTGTAATTTGTGGGTTGATGGTGAAAGATTTAGGCCTGCACGAATAAGTCAATCTATTGTTTGGTCCTAGGTTTATATTGAATAGGATTGATTTTGAAAGGTATTGTTAACAACTAGTTTTGGACAAAACATTGTGCTACCATTTACCAATAGTATATAGTCCATGATATTACAAATTTGGTTTAATATCTTATTTGATTTATGTGGAATAATGAAATAATGTGATCCCGTATAATTTCATTTACTGAAAGATGAATCGCTGGATATAAAGAGGTGAGACTGCAGCCTGCAAGCACCTAGCATTTTAGCTCTTTACCAGTTGACAAGCGCCGTAAGTACAACTTCATTTTTCTGGTGTATTTAACCGAATTATCTCTTTAGGTCTCATTGAACTTATCTTGAGCTAAACGTTTATAGCTATGTCATTCTTGCGTCGTGTATGATGCATGATGATTTAAATCAATCGAGAGTAATGTAATTGATGGGTAATTAGCTTGATAACCTCTCGAAAGATCAAAATTTAGCTATAGGCAATCTTGACATAATCTTAAAGAGATAATTGATGAAATGGTCTTAGTAAGTGGTATTGATTTAAGGACCCTTTGTGCATACGATATACACTTGCTGACTTACATGGACAATTTAGAGACATTGAACATAAACAATAAGTAAAGAAATCATACTAGTATGAATGAAACAAATTATACAACACAAACAAGGTATCTCACACATACAATATCTAAGCAATTCACTGAACAGAAATTTCAAAGCACAATCTGGAAACAGGACAACATATGACTTAACTTCAAAGTGAAAGCTGGTCGAGCTAGGTTGTCACGTCTATCGATTGCCTACTAGTTTGATGGTGGTGGAGTGAGGATTGGAATCCCTGGAATAGATGGCATGGAAGGAAAATTTGGGAGACTAGGCATGGAGGGGAAGTTTGGCAGTGTTGGCATAGGAGGCATTGTTGGCAGACTCGGCATGTTTGGGATCGATGGAATAGTTGGTTGCGTTGGAATGGACGGCATTGGAAGATTCGGCATGTTTGGGATGAATGGTAATCCAGGCAAGGTAGGAGGATTCACTTGCAATAGATTACGAGCCGCGCTGCATTTCTGGTTGCTCGTGATGGCAATGAGAGCGAGAACGAAGATGCAGATCGAAACAATTTTATTAGCCATGGATGTGTGCGTATACGTGAACTTATTATTGGAGTGCTTAGTTTTCAGTACGAGAGAAATGTGTTGTAGTAGAAGAGATGAAATAAGCTATTTATAAGAATTTATTGGTTTGACTATATGGGTGGCTTGGTTATTGTTGGTAATATAGGTGAACAAATGCAGATACATGTAGGTGAACAATACGTACCACATCGGTTAAGAGATAAATTTGGAGAGTGAGCTAGGTGCTTATAATCAAAAGGTGGTGCTTCATGTTCCTCACTTACCTGGACGGGGTCTATGAGTGATCATGAAGGCTCATGTCCTAGGGTGGTGACCTTCATTGCACTTAGAAGGGGTGCCTCTCTATGGTCTCCTCAAGTAGGAGAGCCAACGTCATAATTTGTGGCAGAGGGGGTCTGCGTTCGCGCGACCCCTACCTAATTTTAGTTTAATTATTCTTATATTTGATAGAGGATTATGTTTGTTCAAGAATGATATTTATATCTTCTATGTATGGTCTTGTCCAAGGGCATATCAGTTAGAGTTTACGTTTTTGATAATGATTACTCGCCGATAATATTAGATTATTTGTTGATAATTTAATTTTTACTTTTGTTTTTACACATTGATTATCTAGTACCACATTATTTATATTGAAAATGTAAAGTTTACAACTTTTTACATTAAAATGATAATAATTTTTAAAGAATTACGCCATTATCTAAAAATCATATTTTAAAAATAAAAGTATTTTTTTTTTGTATATTAGCAATGAGGTCAGTATCGAATCAGGACCTTCTGGTCACTGGCAAGAGCCTTTTCCACTATGCTATTTGATTAACTAAAAAAAAAGAAGTATTATTTTAAGTACCTAAGAAAGTTGGAGGCAAAACTAAATTTATGAAAGTAGTTTGAATTTTCTTTAAATTTTATGCAAAAGCAAATAAATATTATATAAAGAGATGGAGAGAGTATTTAAGTTAAAATGATAATGAAAAAAAGTGGAGAGAGCATTATTTATATATATATACTCACAATGATCACTATTTTAAAAGGTTGTACAATCTCCATCCCTAAATGATAGGGCTATTTTGATTTTTTGAATCGAATTTTACAAAACTTTTATAATTTTAATGCATGTAAATTAAAGATATTGATATTTTAAATCGTATTTCGAAAATTGAAAAATCAAACAACTCCATCAAAAAGGTTAGAGGGAGTAATTATCTAAATGTATATGGTGGCAGTTTCTAACATCGCATTTAGTGCCACCATCCACTTTAACAAACGCGAAAAAAACAATGTTGATTAGTCAATTTCAGATTGGAACAATCTTTTGTGGTCGACCAAGAAATGCAATTTAAGAACTCCACCTTTTTAGTTACAAATGAAAAGCTAACTCATCTACAAATGGGTTGACTCACATAACACTTACCACCTACCTAAAAAATCCTTCCATATTTGTATATCGGCCATCACTAGGTTAAAATTTATCTCCAAATAAAGTGCAACTAACAACACAAGTGGAAAGTTCATGAGAATAACTTAACCGGTAAAAAATTAGAGTCCAAAGTACCAGATCTTCTCACACAATTTGTCGGGTTCGACTCTAATAGAGTAAACCTTGTGTTGATAAAGTGGTTAACACGCAAGTTCTAATCATGTGAACAACTTTTAATAACACGAATAGAAGGCCCCACAGACTTAGCCTAATAATAAGTGGCCGAGTAACTGAGGTGGAGAAACATGACATCATTGGTTCAAATTCATATTAAGACAATACTAATATTGAAATGTTAGAGGAGCTTCAACTTCTTTTAAAAAAATAAGATAAATGGATGAACACAATTTTGGAATATATGCAAACATTTATTAGGGATTTCCAATCATGTGATTCATTTAGGAAATATATTAAGAAATAACTAGGAAATGAAAAGCATCACTTGAAAAATAAATAAATAAATTTTATAAATTAAGTCATAGTTTCGGGGGAAATTAAAGATCGACCTACTATCATCAAACATTAATCCTCACACTAATATCAGACCAAACTTTGAGAATCCGAATAATTTAAGTTTCACGATCTTCTTCCATTTTCTAATATTCAACATGCACTAAAAACCTAAGTAATATTGTAATCCAACGATTTACAATAACTAACCACAAATGTACGTATCATATTACACCATTTATGAACTATTCTCATTAAGACATACGAGAATAATTTAAAACTCTCCCTTCCCATATTAAATTTATCACATTTATCTCATCATTATCGTACCAATAACTGTAATTCGACACTAAATTTATAGTAACATATATCCATAGTTTACTATTATAATTTGTAATAATTATTAATACGTTAAGAAAAAAAATATGAGAATAAAATCATTAGATGATATAATATACAACATTTCACTCATTGATTTCTAACCTTTTTAATCACCCTCACTTTAATGATCAATTAAACCAAATCACCAAATCTCATCCCTTCTTACATATATATATATATATATATATATATATATATATATCTAGTTTATTTCAACGAAATCACAAGAAAACAAATCAATCAACAATATATAAATGCAAAAAAGTTGAAGTTTTTTCAATCCAATATCAAGAAAACAAACATAGTTGAATCGAATAAAAATGTCTCGTTGCATGCCAAAGGGTAGTAGCTCCTCCAACATTAAGGACTCATCAAAAAGGTTATCAATAACCATGGTTGAGCCCATTGTATTTCTTTGGCTCTATTCCAAAAAGAAAGCTGCCAAAGCAACTAAGAGGCTAGCTCATGGTGCTTCCAAATCACACTTAGCTCATAAGCCTAAACAGCTTTTGACCACTTTGAGTAAGAAGACTGTCAATTTGGGACAAAAGATTAGGCCATCCACGACGACGACGACGACATGCAAGGACAATGATGATGATCATGAGGAGGAGGAGGAGGTTGGTGATGAAGCTGTATGGCAGAGGTCAATCATGATGGGTGACAAATGTGAGCCGTTGGATTTCTCGGGAGTGATTTATTATGATAAAGCTGGAAAGAGGGTGGTGGAGCCGCCGGTGAAAGCTCCGGCGAAGGCGAGCACTTATGTTTAGATGATGAGTGGAGTTGTAATTAAGTGGTGATTAAGGCATTGTATATGCATCACCTTTGTGTTTTAATGTGTTTGGGAATAAATGTTTAGGTGGTCACAAATGATGGAATGTTTATGAAATTTGTTTTGTTGTGAAAATGTTTGAGAAATTTGGTAAAATAGCATCTAGCACCCTTGTTATTTTTATTTTTGTTTTTTTTGCATCAATAACACTTATCGCTACGAAAAGATAAAAATATTTCTTCCATATATCCATTATTCTTTCCCAAATCACCACCACCCCAATGCCCCTACCCCACCCCTGCCTTAACCACCCTGCTGCCCCTAGCCCGAATTCATCACCTCACCACCACCAACATTAAACAAGAGGGGCTTAGGTTTTTTGAAATTAAGGGGATGAGTATGAACTGGGAGGAGGTAAGCGGTGGTCGTCGAGGACGGGGAGGTTCGGACAAAGGGGTGGTTGTTTGTTGGTGGTGAATGTAGTGATGCTATATGAATATGTTGTGGGATATTGTAATGATATTACAAAATTCTTACTTGTTTAAAATTTTTAATACGTTTGTTCTTGAATAAGATTTTCTTCTTTACTATGAACATGTAAACATGATTAAAGTAACTATGAACATGTAAACATGATTAAAAATGGAATTAAAGGAGAAATAATTACACGAGATAAGTGTATGTAACTCATGGGAGCGCAGAAAAAGGAAAAAAGAATGAGTTGCAGAACAAATTCTGTCATCAGTAGTATTGCCTAAATCACTTATCTACAACGAGCAGTTGCTAATTCCATCAGGCGCTCATAATCAATTTCAATCGATTGATACTTCAGCTTAATTCCAAATTGCATCCATGATCTTATACATAGCAAGACTTGGATTGTCTCATGGGGCAGATAGAAACGTCGTCTTTCAATTTCATCAGCTTCCTGAGAAAAGATGTCTTCAGGTGCCACGGCAGTTGGTTGCACAGCTAAGAAATGTCTTGCCATCAGCGACAGCTGTGGATAGCGTGTGATGTTCATCTTCCACCATTCTAAAACATCTGTAGATAGAGGAGCTGGTGGTTCTGATAGGTACTGAGTGAGCTCATCTGATGCTGTGGGCATGCTTGCCCTACGTTTCTTGTGCGCAATCTCCTCCGCGAAAGAAGCAATACCTCCATCTCCCAGATCTTGTGAGGCATAAGTATTACTAACAGACTGAAATTGGTTGGCAGAATAATTTCTCATGAAATAACTTTTCGCTTCAAGGAGATAGTCATCAGTGTTGAGTCTATCCGCGATGAGCTCCTTTTTTATCCTTGGATCAAGAATAGTTGTCATATAAGTGAAGACATTGCAAGCTTGCTCATTGTAGTTGTTGGCTTTTATGGACATTTTTTCTGCAGCAGTCTTAAGCCAATCCGGATCATCTGGCAAATCTTTGCGTGCATCGATTGTCTCTGTGATGTGATCCATGAAGAACAGGACGAGCCCAATAGTTAGGATCTTACTAGTGCAAATGTTGTTGATTGTTTTGTTGAAAGGATCTAGAAATTCATGCAGAATATTAACATCTTTCTTTTCTGCAGTGCTTAGTAGCATTCTACTTCCAAGGGACTCATCATACTTCATTGTAATAGTTTCCATCGATTTATTAGCCTGGAGAGGTTTATAATAAAAAAAAACGAAGTTATTACATTCATTAGTAACAGATACGCCTCTCATTCTAGGCGTATACACACTATTAGTGGTCAATCTAGTTATCTAAACTCTAAAGGCTCCAAGCATCTGATAATCTGCACTACTCATTGAAGTTAAAAAGACGAGATTCGATGAGGATGCAATACCTTACATGCTATATCAAGCATCTGATAATTTCCACTCCAGCGAGCAGATGTATCGAGTGGATATCTCCAAATACCCTCTTGATAAGCAGTTGCACATTGAACAAAATCTTCTAAAATTTTCGAGGATGAGTTCATCTCTAGCACAAGCTCCCGAATCTTCGAGATAAGCAACTTTGTTGTGCATAATCCATCCTCTATGATTGAACTCAGAGTATTAGCAGCACAAGGGACATAGCAAAATGGACCTGATTTCTGGTTATCGATATCATCTTTCCATTTTTGGCATGCGTGCAAAGCATTTGGGTTGGTATTGTGGGTGCAGGATAGTACACTATCCTCAAGATTGTAAAACTTGAGGACTTTCATCAAAGCATGGTAAATCTCATCACCTCCACCAGGACTAGAGATGCGACATATATCAAGAAGAACCTTCTGGAAAGACCAGATTTCATCAATCCACTGGCATGTGACACTCATGAACAGATGTTGCTCGTAGTTGGTCCAAAAATCAAGAGTAATGGAGATCTTGGAAGAGACCTGTTCCAAGATCTCCCTGACGTCATCCTGCATACACTTGAATATGTCCCGAAGCACTGCCTTGAACTTCTCTCCTGACCATATTTCTACTGATGGATTGAGGAATTTACTAGAATTTGACAGCCACTGATCATCAACGATGGATGGAGGCAGAGATGCTTCTACAAGAAACCTCATCAGCATCCAATTCATATGAGTAGGGTCCATCTGAGGTGCTTTCGCTTGAGGTGGAGGTTTTTTAGCAACTGTAACCGTCTGTAGAATAGAACTACCAGTAACATCCCCACACTTCTCATATCCTGGATGTCGGTTGCTGAGATGGCGTCCTAAGTTTCCTTAAACATTAAAAAATACAATGTTAATGACTAAAAAAATATATTGTGTATCCAGCAAGCTTATAAAAGTTGAGCATTTAAACTTACCTTCACGTCATAGAAAACATAAAAAATTGGGATTCCTGTGATCATCAATAGAATAAACATGGAAACTAAAATTGGTCGAGGCAGAACAATGTAGCTTAAGCTAAACTGAGTTAGACCCTCACCAATCAGCATGCATAATCATTTGCAAACATGCAGCATCATCCATAGACAGATGTAACGTAAAGTAACACACAATTTCTGCAACTTATTTGCAAACATAAAATGCCAATCTTGAAAAGAACACAAAACAATAATTTTATTTTAAAAGAAAGGCTAAATCAATGCTAAAAGTGAATTTATAATTATGAGAAGAACTTACCAGTTGCAGTAGCAATTGAATAGTTTTGACCACAGAATTTGCATCTTCGACTTTTCCCATCTGGAGCAGTTTCAAAAAACTTTAGATATATTGATGTCATTGTCTTTTTTCTTGGTTTTGCTGAGAGGAAAGAATTTTCTTTGTCAGGGGAACTTAAAGCTTGTAGTGGAACTTGATCCAAGATTGGTACAATTGAAGTCTCCATCACAGCAAGCGGTTTAGGTTCCATATCTGCAATCAATAAACATTTCATATATTTCTTACTAATAAAGAATTGCTACAAGAACCAAAATCAAAAAAAATCATAAGCATAAGTGTTGAACAAACTTGGCCAAAGAAGAATATGATAACGAAAATCCAAAAAAACATGAGCATTGCATGATAACCGCTATCACTTCTCTAAACTCACGACATTACTTAAAGACCATGTATCAAGGAAACATGAATGTGAACATTGTCATTACAATAAATAATCCTAACTAGATTCTGAAAGCAATAGATGACAAATTTTTCTATTGCAATTTCATATTCTCATATCCTATGGACTCAAAAGATTTTATATTCATGGGCTCTCGGGTATAATGTAATCAATCAGAATAGCTCATTACACTAACTAGGATTACTGTCTATATTAAAGTAGTAGATAGTCTTTGAATCTAAATGCAAACATTCTCAACCTATGATAATCATGAAATATAAGCTAATACATCAAAACAATTCACAATTGTACCTTTTGAATCTTGGCAAGCACTCCTAGGACTCCAAGCCACTACATTACTAACTCTTATCTCCTTCCCCTAGTCCACCTTTAATCGATCATTTCGCTTTCAATACTTCAAAATACCATATAAAATTAACACAATAGCTCCAAATAAGTAACAGAAATCTGCTAATGAAGCATAAAAATTGGATCTTTATACAACGAACCATCGCTAAACAGTAAGAATCTCCTCCTAAAACAATTTTAGTTGCAATGATTGCAACCAATCCAACTTTCCTATCCAAAGAAACCCATATAATTTAATATCAACACCAGCTAACCCACTTTTTCTTTACTTAACTTCCCAAAATTGTAAGACGATAGCAATTTTTATTTAAATTTCTGGGTAGTTTTTATCTTTATTTTTAAAAAAATAGGCTAGTCTCGTTATTGCAAATAATATCCTTTCTCTTCATATTACTATAATGTTGGGAAGATCAAATTTCCCTCCTTGATTCACTTTGTTTCTCTTATTTTCTCTTTTGTTCATTTTCATACTTAGGAAGAAGACAAAGAAAAAGAAGTAAAGGGTCTTTTTTCTTGATGATAAAATGAGAACGAAGAGAGCAAAACTACAAGAAAAGAGGGGGGGTGGGGGGGGGTGAGCTTACAAGAAAGTGGACAATATAAATTTGGACGCTGAGCCAAAGAGATCTGAAGCTGAAGCTGAAGCCGAAGCTGAAAAGAGATGGAGCATATGGTTGAAGCTATTTCTGGTGAAGAGCCATAATTCGAGCCCCCACCTTTCACTTATTTCCCTTCTGCCCCTAAAACCTTTTTATTCGATTCGAGTCTTTGCTGTTAATTATATTTCATCCACCATTAAAGACTTTTCAGTTTTGGACTTCATGACTTTTTACATTTTGAGTAAATGTATAACCTTTACGAAAAATAATAATATAAAGTATTTTTAATTTAATGTACTATTAGAATCTGGGTCAAATAAAATTTTGATGCGTCAATTACGGTAACAAAATTTGATAAGTTATGACTATTGAAAGTGCTAACTTAACGATAGTTCAAGGCTAGAGGTGGGAGAGATGTGAGGTCCTCGCACCCCTTCTACTTGAGAATGAATTTTAAACAAGTTATGGCTTCTACTATCGAAGATTTACTTAGGAAAACTAAAATTCTGCTCGTAAATCCTCAATTGGTTGATATGGAATAACGTGCGTAAATCCTCAATTGGTTGATATGGAATAGCGTGATAAGAGTATACGCGATCCTACCTAACACCAATTAGTCAACCTATTTTAGCTTGTAAAATCACTTTTAACTGGCATATACTTATTCAGTGGATATACAGTAGAAGATTGGCAATTTGGCATAAATAGGTTTTTAGGCAACATGAGGAAACTAAGGGTCCGAGGGATAAAAAACGAATATAGGACTTTCTTTATAAAAAAAATATATATATCCACTTTTGGACCAAGTTCATCTTCTGAAAGCATTATGTTAATCATTAGGTAGGGATATGACATACGATAAAACTTATATGGTATAGAGTATTATTGGAAGAAACGGCTTCATATCACAGCGCCAACGCATGGTTTTCTTTTTCATAAAACAATATCGAATGTCTTATCGAACGTATGCATTCGATTATCGAACATGAGTCGTGAAAATAAATGCAGTAACAATAAACTTCACCAGTGTTTTGTTACATATCACATTTAGCCTACAGTGCAATTTTTGTTGGCCTATGACCACTACCTCAACTCGCTAAGAAGGTGCTCACTAATCGAGGGACTCGCCCAAAGCCCAAAGGTATGCATGTAGCTCATATCTTCATCCAGTATCCAGACATACAGAACAAGTTTATTACACTAACTTCCTATTGAGGCTTCATTTAACTCGCTTATGCGAGTGTGGAGGGGAAGGTGAAGGTCCCCTTTTCTGGTTGTGAAGGAAAGCAGCTCTATGCACATTTGAATTTAGTAAGGGTTAGTAGGAAGGGATGCTAATAATGATATACAATCTTACAGTTAAACCGCGTGATCGAGAGGGTAGTATATGGGAGGTGGAAGGCTTCGATCCAGGGTTTCGACCTTTTCATCCATTCCCCTCTCAACCAGACCAAGGCATGAAAATACATAGTCAATAATGCCTCTTCCCTTGGCCTCTTCTTGCTTGACAACCAAGATGTAAACTAAGCCGAACATGAAGTCTTACATCATCTTCAACCTACAAATGCAAAACCTACCATCTCAAGTGAAGATCGAATGTAATATTAAATCAAACAGACATTGCATATAATCATTTCAGAAGAATAGCTACAATGTTTTTCAGTCAGAACTCAGAAGCAATGTCCACCAGATCCACTGCCTAAGGTTGTCGAGACACCAGTAGTAGTCTGTTTTTGACCTTCGACAAAAGATAATAAACCACTGCTATTTGTTCTAATTTCCTATTAACTTCATATTCAGCCATGAGTCTGTCTACATGCCATCCCACACCTACCTCCTTCACCCAGAATACCAACACAATCATAACAACTAGTGCATGTTAAATACTCGGGCACGACATAAAAACACTGAAAATCCTAAGCTTGTCAGAGTAAGAATCAATATTATGAAGTGATAAGATAATTACTCAATGAACATCTAACATTCAAAACTATGAACAGAATTCAAACTTATAATGAGATCAAACTGTGAAATATAGCTAAAGAACACATTCAATATCATGCTCCATCCAATTGAAAGGCTAATATCCATCTTCAATTCCATTTATCATACTCGTGCAATTTACTTTTCATAAGTTAAACTCAAATCCAATTATCAAATTCTCAATTAAGAACAAGTTCCACCTTGCTATATATCAAGCATTCTTCCAATTATGAACTCATAAACCAAGAACAATATCAGTACAAACAAATTCCACAAAACAACCATCAAATTCTTCGGGCTTAACCGGTGAGATGCCCCATATATGTTGAGCGAAAACGTCCTCACCGGGGCGGTTTGATTTAAACATCAAATTCACCAAAAAACAGATCATTTCTTTTTACTTTTACTTCCCTTTTTGCCCTTCTTGACAGCCTCCACATAACTATCATAATCATCCTCACTTTCTTCTTCATCATCATCATCATCATCATCATCAGATGTTGGAGAAGGATCAAGCCTAGCAGCATCCTTAGCCCACCTAATCACCTTCTCCACCTCATCCTCCTCATCCTCCCCCTCCTCGCCACCACCAACACTCAAAACGTGGGTTTTTTCATAAGAAGGCAAAGTTTTTTTCAAAGCTTCAAATCTGCCCAACAAATCATCATCATCGCCATGATGATTTCCAGATTGTTTGTTGATTGGCGGGTTTTTGGGTTTGGGTTTTCTGGGATTTTGGTTGGATTTGAGGGCTTGAAAACGTTGATCAAGATCGGGGTCGATGATTTGAGAAGAGGAAGCGTGGACCATGTGTGAGTGGACATTCATTTTGAGGAATATATCTTCCTGAGCGGCTTGTAATAATTCTTCAACTTCATCGTTTGCGATGTCTGCAGTTGTCTTCTTCTTTCGATTATTCATCCGCAGCTTTCTTCTTGATCTCCTCTACAACTTGATAAATTATCAAAGTTTAATTCGAACACAAACTATTCTTCAATATCAACTACTAATAATTATGAGGTGTTATGTGTTTGATTACCAAGTATTTATAGTTATCTTTTAAAATCCGATAAAACCCTGATTATTTATAGCTAGAGTTGTACACGAGCTGAGCCCCAACTCAAGAATTTTAGGCTCGGTTCATCACTAAACGGCCTTAGGTTCGGCCCGGCTCGCCGAACTTTTACCGAGCCGAGCCATTCCCGAGCTTCGAGCTACCTCATTCCGAAATTTCAAGTTCAATTTAATTAACAAAAAATTATTTTACATAAACAATTAATAATATTATTAACATATAGCAAGTAATAAAATTAACCAAACATGTAACAATGTAAATAAAAACATTAAATTGACATTAATCATAATAATTGAAATGACTAAAAACGTATAATATAACTAATTTTATTAAACTAATATTAACATATGTACTATCGAGCTACCGAGCCGGCTTCTGGAGCTAGCTCGCCGAGCTGACGAGCCAGGAACCCGGCTCGGCTCGTTTTATTACGAGCCGAGCGAGATAGCTTGAAAAGCTCGGCTCATGCACAACACTATTTATACCTTATGTTTTGATTCTAGATGTTCTCAAATCTCACTCATACGTATAATTTGCTTTTAGAAAAATATGGGGTAATGCATTGCTACTTCTCTGAATTGTACAAGTCACACGACGAGAACGCATAACACAAATACCCGCAGTTTTTTTGTCAATAAAAAATATTCAATAAGCGTTTGTTAAAATATTCAACGAACGTTACATGCATTAGCGAGCACATTCGAACATGTCTCTCATACAGTTTATTAGGAAATATGTTTGCCCGGTAAATTTGTGGGAACAAAGAAATCACAATTAAAAGAGGAAATGAGTAAGATACTCTTTAATTATTTTCTTTTAGTTATGAAGTTACAGTAGGAAAAAAATCAATATATTACAAAAAGTGTTACTTTCGAAATCAATGGTTCTAATCAAAATTGGAATGATTGAAGTTTAAACGTGGTAGAATTGAAGGGATAAGATAATTGAGAGGACTCAAATAGGATAATGGTCTAGTAGCACAATAGTTTGAGGAATGTTTTCTTTTTTTAATGTTAGAAAAAAAGGTTATGCAGCCGATGGCTCAATAGCCTAGTGGCATCCGGCCCAACCTTTCATGTAAGAGGTCATGGGTTCGAACCTTGTTGGAGACATATTTGTCTCATATTATACTCTAACTTTCTATTAGTTAGCAATTTCTGTATTCATGTTTGTAATATCATTGTAATCACAATTCATCGCTAATTATCAAAAAAAAAAAAAAAAAGAAAAAAAGGTTATGCAGTCATACAACTTTTTGGTTTGTAAATTCTCATGGCAGCAAAATTCATTATTAAGATTCAAAAATCCGGTACAATTTTCTCCAACAAATCTCAGGAAGCTGAACATATCAAGCCAAGGCTTGCTCATTAGTTAAAAATGGTATCATTGTATATAGCTTATATGACAAAAACAAATAATGGTACAACACAAGAACGAAAACGTATGTAATTTACAAAGCATGAAACTTCACTGCAGATATCTCTCCTGCTTTGGAACTGTGAGCTAGCTTAGCCCGTTTTGAGGATGGTGGTGTAAACAGCTTTCTGATCGATTCAATTGGGTCATCCACCTGTGTAACAGTGAGGTTAGTAGATTGGCATGTCTTGTAAGAAAATTAATGCCAAGGCTTAAGCTCTTTGTTTTAGCAAAAATGAGGGTAGTTGCTTCAGTCAAATGTATTAGTAACAACAAGTTGTTATTCACACTTCGACGAACAGAAGGATTCCTACATATGATTACAGTTCTGATAAAGGTAGGAATAGGAATGAAGTTGCTCGGAGTAGAATAACATCAAACAAATCATTATGATTTAAGCAGATATATATCGACGGTGAGAAACCTCAAAAACCAGGTCGAGCAAAATCAGTATCCTAATTCTTGAAAAATCTCATACCTCTATGAAGGAAGATGAAGTATTCTCCGCTGAAGGACTTGAGAATTCATTGTGGCGTTGTAGAGCAGAGAGTGTTTGCTGCCATCCTGGTCTAGAATTATTGGTTGAGGTGATCCAAGGGCAAAAATGTCTGTGCTGCCTGATTGGGTCGAAATCCATTTTTTTATTGGGAGGTACTAGAGGAAGACCCTCTGCAAATATTGGAAAGTCAGTTTTGATGGATAGAGAGTTCAATAAATGCAATTTGCCAACGACTTACTGAAACACCCTACTTCCGTATGAGTTAACAAAAAACAGGAGATACTGAACCCAAAGAAGGCGGAATGAGCAACATGGAAAAAGTCCACTTACCTAAGGGAGAGGGAACAGAGTTGTCGATGGGAAGAACTTCAAGCCCCACCAGTCTGTGCTCTGTGCTATCACATTGAGTGGAATTCACAGCACCAGCATGTGTACCATCCTTACTCTTATTTCCATCTGCACAAGCAACAATATCTCCAATCATGGAGTAAGAATCACTTGGTTTTCGGGAACTACACTGTTCCTGATCTCCTGAAGCTATTGAAGTCACATTCCCATTTTCACCAGATCCGCTAGTGTTGAGGGAATCTTGTACTACAGCTTTTGAACTTGTTGATTGATTTTCTATTATATCATTATGTTCCCTGCTTTCAGAAGTTTCCCTTCTAGCTTCATTTTCACTTACTACAACTATGGTTTGGTCTTCGCATACCTTTGATGAACTTGAAACATGTAACTGATTATTAAAATCGGGGTCACTTGAAAATCGAGCCCTCAAGTTTCTCCCAACAAGTGGCAACGATATAATTGCTCTATAGTTCTGCTTAGTTGGAGGAGGACCACCAGCAATGGTCAAGTTCAATTTTGACGAACCAGGGGAGATATCTGTTAACTTCTCTGTGCTGTTATTATAATGACCGCTATCATTTCCACATCTAATATCAGTATGTCCGACCAATCTTAAGAACTCCATGGGTCGTAGAAGAGTCGAAAATGCCCATAATCCCACTCTTGCACCACAAAGCTGGCAGTCTAGCACTACAGAATTAGGATCAAAATCTATTTCAGATGCAGCATTATAGGTGGCTTCATCCATACCCTCGACAATTGATGAAGACAAATCATGAATAGACTGGTTTCGTCCAACAGAAACAGCATCACAAATCCTATTGCTACTAGCATTACTAACTGACTGGTCTTTTGCCTCTTTGCAGCCTACAGTATATGTTAATTGATGAGGTTCCCACCCACATAAACTAATGATTTTTTGTGCCTGCGACAAAACATCACAACTACATCAAGAATATGAAAAAGGCAAAGGAAAATCATTAGCGGGCACCATTGTTTCCTTCAACATTATTTGTACATTAAAGAAAAAGATATATAACCAGAAAAGGGATAAGCTATATTTGTAACCTTTTCAATGATCAGATTTATGCCAGACAAGATATATAACAACCCTAAGAATGTCTTCTTCTTCTTTTCATTTTCAGCAACATGCTTATTTATACATCTTATCAAACAAATCAAGATGCATATAACAAAGTATTTGTCGATCTGTCGCAAAAATGTTTAACAATGTTCTCTCAAAGAGATACCACAACCACTTTTCGACAACATGATACTCACTAATAGAAAATAAACACATATAGTTAGGAATGAATGTGAAAATAAACAAAAAAGGAGCCCATGTTCCACAATATTATACTCACATTGAGTCTACAGCTACATAAACAGAAACGAAAAATGATTACTACCAAAGCTCTGAAGTTAACTAAACCTGATCATACAAGACTGAAGCCAAGCCATCAGTTTCATATCCTAGATGATCTGATATAGAAGTCTGAGGAGATGCAATATTCTCTGATATAGGATTTCCTTTGAGAAAATTATCAAGCTGGGGGCTTCGCATGTGATCAATGGCAGATGATGAAATTGCAGGAAGTGCCAAAAGCTGTGAAAGGGCATGATGGCGCTTCTTGTAATCGCTAACTAAGACAAAAGATTGTTTAGGTGGAAACTGTGCTAGTCCTTCATCACAGATATTATCAACCCATGGACATAGTAGCTTGTGGCCACTGTCTAATTTTAAGCTGTAAACCAGAGCTGTTTTCTCAACTGATCGAAGAAGTATCAATCAGAAATTATTCAACAAATATTAGATCAAAAAGCCAAGAGAAGCATAACTCACTTTGTTCCTGAGACCAAGCTTGTGGAGTAGAAACAAGAAGTCGGGCTCCGCATGCTTCACATGCTATTGTATCTACATCTACATTTATCCAACCTCTTCTTGCACAATTTATAGCACTCATTGCCTAAAAATACATGATGTTACAATTTAAAACATAATTCCTATAAAGAGAACTTATGCTAACATTGTAAAAAGATAACTAGAGAAGTATATCTTGAAGTAAACTTCGACGATGAAGTTAGAAAACTACAATAAAAATTATATTAACATTCTATATCATAAGAAAAGGAAGATAGAGCAACACATGAGGGGAAACATTCATAACATTGGTATTAGAATGATAGCTACACTCGAAACCATTTTTATTTGAGAGACAATGTTGCTTTCTGTTTACTTATAATGTTCTCTCAGCATAGTATGTCTTCAGTAGTTGCATTAATTAAGTTCATTAATGGTGCCACGTGTCAAATTACCAGGACTTAATTCATCTCTAATCATATACTCCCTCATGATTTTTAATAGTTGCCATTCTAGTTTACAGAAATTGGTTTCAAATATTGGTCGTTCTACATTTTTAATTCATTTTTACTAATTTTTCTTGACATATCACATTATTAAATAACATAGATAAAAACATAAAGTATATGTTTACTTAATAAGTGTGTAAAAGTCTACGATGACAAGTATTAAAAATCGAATAGAGTATTATGCATAGTACACTAACACTTGATCTACTCCGACATAGTTCTCCCCTCCCCTCTCCTGTTTATCCATTTAAACCAAAAACTAATTGGGAAACAATAATAGCTGACTTGGATAGCTCATATGAAATCCATTAAGCATCAGATATCGTATATATGCTTAGACCTGATCCATCCATTTAAATGCATATATGATATTATTCGAAACACAAATAAGCCAACAACACCATGAGTGTTGGAACATTATAAAAGACGAGCATGGCAACATATACTAAACGATGTATGCATACTCCCTTCATATTGGCACTAACAAAAAAATAGCACATCGACGTAAAGAGCAGAAAAGTGAGCAAACCTGTGGCTTGGCAAACCAAGTCATGGACTTGAACGTCGCTAATCTCCTGAATAGATCACCACGATCCCATGGCCTGCATTGAGGTGGATGTACTGATTTCAGAGAGTTAGATTTTTTTTGCAAACTGTTGACTGCATTCCCTCGTGAGTTCTGCTGCCCAACTGTCAAGTCAGACCATGGGTTCATCCTTTTCTTCCCTCTAGATAATTGATCTCCCGAATCACTAATCCAATAATATATGACAGTAGGTTATATCATAGATGCATAACATAAATATCTCAGTTCAATTAATTTGTCATCCAATAACACAGAGCATGGTAATAAGGTCATCTGTGCTATATGCAACACAATGTTGACTAGTAAAATATCAACATATCCATAAGATGACGGTAGCAGGTACGAGAATGTTCATATGGCTGCATCAATCCACCCACAAAGACAAAATTATAAATTAAGCGTCTGGAGATAAAAAGTAGGGTCAATCCAGTAGAGGATAAACTGATGGAAAACCGTTTGAGATGGTATAGTCACGTTAGAAGACGTCCTATATAGGCACCATTACGAATCTTTATACATTAACATGCCTCAACGCCTTCGCTAGTCTCCCACTTAAGCAGAGCAAGGGGGTCAGATAGTACACCGCTTTTCCAAATTGACCCAAGAGCGGTACTTCACAATAGTTAATTGAGTGCACCACTAATAAGCTTTATGGTATTCAAAGATGGTGAGGCATAAGGAAACAAAAGAACGAGTTGAACGGAAACTACAACGCTAAAAAAAAGACATCCTATTCATATAAACGGTCCCAATTAGTGAAATAATTTCTTAGTTTGGTTAGGTTTTACCAAAAATCAAACAGTGCAATTGAGCAGTAATTCTTGAATAAATCGAAATTAAATCGTTGCCATGACTAAGAGTAATATACTCAGAACAACACCATATAATTAACATAGAAAAGATAATAAAGTATTGCAACCAGATTGGATTTAAGCTAAGCAAGTTGATAATTAGATTAAATAAAATCAAAAACTCAATTTATCAATGAAAACAGCGAAAAAGAGGAAATTACAGCGTGGCTTTGAATTTTGTAGGAGGCGCGTGAAAGAGCTTGTCCATCACAGCTTGAAATCTCTTCTCAGATTCATCCGCCATATTTTTCCAATTTGCTTCTCTGTATATTCACGATTAATTATTTGCTTTCTTCTAGCTAGTGTATGGTAGTATTGAACTAATATTATTTATAATTTCAGACTATTACTATAATTTATTCTTATTTTGCCATCTTAATTATCTCAATCTTTTCAATTTGCCTCTAAAAGATTCAGTTTAACAAAAAATATATAGACTACAAGTGGATATTTAAAAAGATAATAGTAGGAATGGCAATTTGACAAATTAATATAACCAATGAATAAATTAGAAAGAGTGTGACAGTTCTAAGGGTGAAATAATATACTTGTAAGTTGTAACATGGCTCATTAAATATCAAAATATTTATAATAATATGTAAAATAACTAGGTTTTTTTATAATTTATTTCATCACATAAAATAACATATCACACATACAAACAAGCCTTATTGGGTGAAACAAATTCCAACACATTGAGTTTCACAAAATATACAACATATATATTAAATTTTAAACTGAAGACGAAAAACGGCAACCTCTGTCAACTGGGTAGTGGTATCCTTAGTGAAAGATATAAAGTTCTGGCGGATCTAAAAACAACACAAAACTCGTAATAACAAATATTAATTCGTTTTTAAGATCACTTTGTGTCTCGTGTTTACTATAATGCAGAAATCGAACTTGATGAATTAGAGAAGAAAGAAAATTGAAATAGTATAGTAATATAAGCAAAAAGTAACTAGGTTTTAATCTCAATAATTGATATTTGAAGTTACGTAAGGGGTAGGCACATACTCCCTCCATTTTATTTAACACATTATTTAGCAACAACATACTTTATTAAGGATATGAAAGACATCATAATTATACCCTTACTTTGTGAGTTTCGAAGCATAATCAATGACACTTCAACACTCCATATATCATTTGAACAGGAGTTCACAATTTAAGACATTAATTTTGAACTTTTGATAAATCAATAAACTTAATAAAATACTACTACATTACTCCGTAATATGTTATAAATGCATGTGGTGTTGTTGGTGGACTAGTTAAACCTCAAATCGGTCCGGATGATCTGGTCCATAATCCACCTGACATAAAACCGGTTTCGGTGGGGTCCAAATTTCGATCTGGGATGCGAACGGATCCAGACCGGTAACCCGAAGCGAACCTGGTAGGTTCAAATGCAATATTTGCTTTCTTTCTCCTTTAATCTTTGGATTTTTGTTACGCTTTATTCAATATAATTTTTATGCTTTAATTAGTTTCATTCATTTAAATGTGTTTGATTTTTTGTGTATTAGGTATCGAATTGTTATTTGATTTTTGTGCTACTAAAATGATTATATTTGAATTGTTTTTTTTTTGTATTTCGAATTGATTTTCATCTTTTTTGTCGGTTTTAGATGTAAGTTTTATTTTGGATCTCACCGGACTGGACAAGATAAATCAGTAACCGATCGGTCCCTATCCTGTCCAAAATTTTGGAACAAAATGGATTTCGGATCAGTTTCGTTCAGGTCCCGTTTTAGCTGGAAATTGGTCCGCATTTGAAACGGTAACAACATAAATGTATGTAATTATAATGTTATGAGTTTTTTTACAATTACAAACAAAAAAACCTAACACAATTAACCATGAATTGATGCATGAACCTACATACATCAAACTTTGCTCGAAGACTAACCAAACATTTCAATTCATATTGGAAATCACATTCCAATTCAAATAAAAGTGGAAAATTCACGAAAGGCACCAAACTAACATTTGGTCCCAAATGCAATAGCAGTTTTGTAGATCTACCTATACGAATTTAAAAGCTTGTCCTTTGGACTTTAGTTTTAGAACCATTAAAGAAACTTTATTCTTGGGAACATATACAGCCCCAAATCCTCAATGAATTGAAGTAGGTTCATTGCTATTTCACTTGATGATTACCCCTATTTCTAGACTTTGGTACTCCACCTAAACTTTTTACCTCAGAGTTGTAAACAACCAAAAGTATGAAGCATATTTATTTTGTCGACCAACCATAGCATTCAAGATTTTTTTGTTCCATTTTGTAAGATTGTACTAATCGAATGCTTTATGTATAATCGTAAAATATAATTACAATTTTAAGTGTCACATCAGCTTAATATCCCCTTATACTCTCATTTGCACTTAGCATTTTTAACAACAGGGTGTTATTGAGAGTTTTTATTCACTTTCTCTTTCATTCACATCAATTAATCACTTTATTATATATCCAACCATATTTTTTCACTTATCTTCGATATTTTTACATATGTTATTATTAAAATTAATCTTTATAATAAATAAAATTTAGTTTATTTGTAATTAATTAATTATAATAAAAATTAGTAATTAAGTTACAATAAAAAATTAGCATTTGATTAAAACACATAACATTATAAATCACTTGGTAAATTGAAACATACATAGATTATTGAAAACTTGAAAACAAGCAATAAAAAGCACACACTAAATATTGACGAACTTGAAAGATAATTTACAAAAAAAGAATGAAGAAATAGTGTAAAAATCCGTTTATAGATCTCGAAAAATAAAAAATAATGGTCTATTTTTTATATTTTTATTTTGATTAAATATTGGGCAAATAATGCATTTAGTAAGTGAGGAAAAAAATGTACAAGCCCTGTAGCTAGCAACGCACTATTGGCCATTTTCACGTGTGGGCATAATCCACGACTAATATTTGATACTCAATTTTGCACCCCATTTGTTGCGAGTCCGGTTTCTGTGCATCAATAATTCGGTGCATCAGGTACCCATTTAAAGGTTTTACGTGGGTACTGTACCCACTTGAAACTTCATCATTGGTACTTGTACCCAAATTGTACTATAACAATAGTACAATACCACATATTTATTTTGGATTGATAAATATGTGGTATTGTACCATTGTTATAGTACAATTTGGGTACAAGTACCAATAATGAAATTTTAAGTGGGTACAGTACCCACGTGAAACATTTAAGTGGGTACCTGATGCATGGAAGTATTGATGCACCCAATCTTTTCACTTTGTTGCACCCTTGCTATTTGTGTTGATTCCCTCTTACACCCCACTTGCACCTTCACTTAAAAACTCAATTGTAGAAGGTCTCTCCCCGATTCCCGTTTTCAATGCATTATTAAAAATTTCCTTGACACTATATGTTAACTGTACTTTTTTTTTTTGTAAATTAGCGATGAGGTGAGTTTTGAACTCAGGACCTTTTGGTCACTAGCAAGCACCTTTTGCACCTTTTTCACTAGGCTATTCGATTAACTCTATATATTAACTATACTTAACGTTGAAAATATGCACTTGTATATTGAGAACGAATAATAATGACATAATAATGTAAATTGTTCTAAATAAACTCTTGAATATGAATCACAATAGTGTGGAGTAGCCTCGAAGGCGCTAAACATAACAAACATAAACTTAACAAATATGACGACTCATTACATGAAGAGGAATCATATATTATTCTCGATCGTCCATTATTCTACGAAGAACATTAAGAAAAACATTGGTATATATAGGAAGTAGAGTCACTACACAAAACTCAGCTTAAGTGTCTTCAAAATAAATGGCAGGAAGAAGAGGAGAAAAGATAACTACAGTTGCATGCATCTAGTACATCAAGGCATGGTAAATGGTCCATACTCTAATTTGGTCCCTGGCCTGCTCTTAACCTAATCTAGCTCTGCAGATCCCTAAGTCCTCTATATATATGTTAGTCCCCATCATAATCATAAATGTATTTGGACCAGACACACAAATTAAATGACTAATTGGACAAAAAAGCAAGCTCCTCCAAAACACTCACATGATGTCATAAAGGCGAACTTCGTATCAAAATATATCTCCAACTAGAAGGGATTAATTACTTTTAAAAGACGCGTTGAGACACTTTCGATATGTATGGAACGAATTGTTTGTATGGTATTCGAATATTCGATACTAGGAAAAATATGAGTAATTAGCAATGCATAGCCATGCATTATCCAATAAATAACCCATGCAAAAAGATTGAATCTGCAATTTCCTGCAAATATCACAAAGTTCTGGGGGGGGGGGGGGGGGGGGGGGTCTGGGCTTTATCTACCTACATTTAAGACCTCATTCTTCATATATCATTTTCATCACTTATTGTTCATCACTCTCTATCTTCTTAAGTTGTAATTATTGCATGTAGTTGTCCTCGATTATTGTTCAATGTTACTTTGCTCTAATAACCTCTGATTAATTTCCATTTCTTTTGTTGCTTTCCACTTTTTCTAACCTCTTTTATGAACAATATATTAAAACCAGAGAGATATATCCTTTATAGGCATCATTCTCTTTACCTCTTTTTTCCATATATACTTCTCTTTGGAATCAAACTTTAAAAACCACATTGAACTATGAGCTCTATTCTCAACTAATTGTGTTTCTTTTATTTTCTCTTCTGTCCTAAAATGAAGGGCACTTATATTATTCATGCTAAGATTGAATTTATTGCATGGGTGTTTTTTGGCATATATATTTTTCAAGGGATTGAAGCAACAGAAGATGATCACTCAGTACTCTCTCCAATGGAGAAAAATGAGCAAGAAGCTCTTTACTCTGCAATTCAAGGTTTCGTTGGAAACGGTTGGAATGGCACTGACCTCTATCCTGATCCTTGTGGATGGACACCTATGGAGGTACATATTTCATCGAGTTTAGTTTCTTCGATTTTCAATTCAACGTCCTCTCACGAATGAATATAGTTTAGTACTTTAGACGACGATGGTAGTAGGAGATTTCGCGCATTGTGATTGAATATACACTTATGTGATCACAGTTTTGCATATATGTGATTTTTCGAATTTTATCTGCAGGGAGTTTCCTGTGATATCTCAGATGGATTTTGGCATGTAATAGAATTAAACATAGGCTCAGTTTATGAAAACTCCCTAAGTTGTTCTCCAAATGCAGAGTTCAGGCAACAGCTATTCAAGCTCAAGCACTTGAAAAGGTTATCTTTTACTAATTGTTTCACCTCTGATCACAATCAGCAAGTCTCACTTCCAATATCAGAGTGGGACTACTTAGCAAACACCCTTGAATCCTTAGAATTTCGATCAAATCCACGCCTTATCGGGACAGTTCCAGCCACATTAGGCCATCTCAAGAACCTCCAATCTCTCGTGCTAGTGGAAAACGGCCTAACGGGTGAAATACCGCGAAATATAACCGACTTGATCCACCTGAAACGTCTTGTGCTTGCTGGAAACAAATTCGAGGGCCACATTCCACCGGATATTGGAAACTTAAACGAGCTTCTGATCATCGACGGAAGCAGAAATAATCTTTCCGGGCAGTTGCCTTCTTCCATTGGGGGGCTAAGTTCATTAATCAAGCTTGATTTGAGCAACAATTTATTACAAGGGCCATTGCCTATGGAGCTTGGCAAGCTAAAGAGCCTGACACTTTTAGACCTAAGTGGAAACATTTTTTCAGGGGGACTTGGAGAATCACTTGAAGAAATGGTAAAATTGCAAGAAATGTTGCTATCAAACAATCCATTAGGTGGAGACTTGAAGGCTATCAAATGGGAAAATCTTGAAAATTTGCAATATTTGGATCTTTCTAACACAAGTTTGACAGGCAATGTACCATATAGTTTGACAAGAATGATGAAATTAAGGTTTCTTGGATTGAACAATAATGGTCTTTCAGGCATGATTCCATCTCAAGAATTTGAAAAAATGTCAAATCTTAATGCTCTTTACCTAAATGGAAATAATTTTACAGGGAGGCTTGAATTTTCAGAGGAATTTTATGGGAAATTAGGGAGTCGTTTTCGAGTTTATGACAATGTAGATTTATGTTGCATGGTTGAGACTAAATTGTCATCAAGTTTTAGTGGTAGAGAGGTGAAACCATGTGAGCAATAAGAAAGATGCCAATGTATATGTCAAATCAAGAGCTCTAATGAGTTTCATAGTGTTGTATGTATGCCTATTTTTATGAGTTAATTTAATGTATGGAAGTTTCTTATGTTTACTTTGTTCTATAGTAGGAAATTGTAAAATTAGACATGTTAAGTCTTAAGGTTAGGTAGATAGTAGATGTAAGGTTTGATTTGGTTTGGTTTGTTCTTTCATTATCTTTATTGTGGTTGTTCTTATTTTCATAGATGAATTTATTTTAGTTTGGTGTATAATGAGGAAAATGAGATTTAGTAATGACTTAATATGATGTGAATTGTTGAGAATTTATCTCTAATTTATTTGAGTAGATGCACTTCTCCTACAACTTGAGTCGAGTTAAAAGCGTTGCCACCAGATCAAATGGAACAAAACTACATCTTAAGCTTCCTAATACCACAATATTTGATTCTTTTATACACACCAGAATAGTGACTTATTGTTGCTTGAAATGATCATTCTGTCCCCTCCTTATTTGAAAATATAGTAGGTGAAGAAGTTAGGGTTACAATAGTAATTTCATGCAAACGTAAATCACTATTCTGACGTGTTTATAGTATTGTCCTCTCGATACCCACCAGTTAAGGCTTTTATCTAAAGGAAGAAAATCTTAATATTTCGGTCCATAATAAATAGAGTGAAACCAATTTATTGAGTCATAATTCAAACAAACTAAACTGGTTGCTTTCAATTTATCGTAATCCAATTGAAGTAACAGGGCTTGGAAACATACTCATGCGCCCACCTTTGTGGTTCGTTGCCCCACTCAGTCTGATTACTACTGCTCAGTCATCACTACAATGTTGACTTTAGTATGAAAAATGTATGTACTCAAAATTTATTACACTCTCAGTCCCTAAATGATTGATACATTTAACTTTGAGATCAAACTTTACAAAATTTGATTAATAATTCTTATTAAACGACAAGAAATAATATAGTCATGTAGGATATTGTTAGATTCGTTTCAATATATATTTTTAAAATATCAACTTCTTATAATTTTTTCACATGAGAGATATTTACGTTTTAAATTGTGTTTTGTTGACCATAAAAATCAAATGTATCAATTATTTAAGGACGGAGGGAATATTATGGTAAAGTCATAAATTAGGAACGAACAATGAGATAATGATGTTCTAATATGCATTCTAAGTGGTCATATCATAATTTAATGAGACTAGTAGTGCAAATTATGTAGTAACTGAGAAAGTTTTAGTTAGAGACAAAATAATACTTCACTCCCAAACATTGTTAATTGACCAATTTTATAAACAAAACATGAAGGGGGGCAAAAAGAGTTTGGAAACTTATAATGTGTTTCTTCCGTTTTTTTTAACCTGTTGTTTATCAATAATCTACTTTATTAAAGACATAAAAGCATTACTCTTCTATCCTATTTAATTGTATTGGATCCTCCCTAAAGCTATTAGCTAATGTTTTAAAAGTTGAGAAGTCAATAGAGCATACTATTTTATTAAGGATAAAATATGAAGTATAATGAAAAAGCACATTGAAAATAGTAAACACTATCTTAAAAAAATACAAGAATTCTAACTCAAACAATATGTTAAAGAAAACGGAGGAATTAATGTATTAGCGAGAATGTTAGAGCATAAAGAAGTTATATATTATGAGACCTAATTATATATATCTATACGTATTCTAACACTATCGTGTTCTATATGTATATATATATATCTACGTTATATATTTAGACCCAATGCATAATTTACACTTGCCCGTCAACCGACGGGCACTACCAATTAGTCATTAGACTAAGAGGCTTGGGTAGGGCTGTTATTGGACTGGGAGAACCGAGATCCACCCGATACCCGATCCAAAATTTCTAGTCCGTTTATTCACCCGGTCCTGGAACGGGTAAAAAAAATCGGTACCCGATAATTTAGCAGATAAAGTACCAATAGAGTATCCGATAACGAATCATATGTTTATTTTTAGATGTTATATTATTAATTTTAATTTTCTTAAAGGTTTTTTCTACTGAGTTTTTCTTTTATCAGATATATCTGGAACCAGTCTGAATCGATATCCACCCGATAAATTATTGAATAGGTAGTGGTCCAAAAAATATACAGTCCGATTCTCAGGAAAATGAATATTCGGACTGGATCGATAACATCACTAGGCTTGGGTTATATACTAGGTTCAAATTTGATTTTTGTAATGGTAAGGGTTGATATATTATACTCCCTCCGTCCCTAAAAGATTGTCACATTTTGACTTTTGTGGTCAATTACAATAAAATTTGATCATGAATTCTCATTAAACGATAAGAAATAATATAGTCTTGTGGGATCTTGTTAGATTCGTCTCAATATATATTTTTGAAATATCAACTTATTATAATTTTTTCGCATGTAGAATAAAAGATATTTATGTTTTAAATCGTGTTTTATTGACCACCAAAAGTCAAATGTGACAATCATTTAGGGATGGAGGTAGTATATAACTATATAATACAAGTGAGAAAAAATACTTAAGAAAAACGGACTCTCCACCCCTTGGGCTTTGGGTTCACATGAAATTTGCACTTTGAGCTTTAGCATTTAGTATGATCGTATATATTCCAACCACTTAACCCAATAACTTCCCCAATAAATTAAATAAATTCAGAGATTCTCCATAAAGGAAATTCTATTTTATAGAGGGTCCCATAGACTTTAAACTGACCGTTTGCTCACTGCCACAATTTGACCGTTAGGAGGTATACGAATTCAAACTATCACCTTTATTTATAAATTTATATTTATAAGAGCATTCGACAAAAGATGCCTAACACCTCTTATTTTATACTCTCGTATTTAAAATAGGTAAAATCAAAAAAATTGGAAAAAGATTAAATATCAGATTTTCTATCTTTAAAAATTTCCTCAAATATTATAGGGAATGGCTCATATTTACACATTCCTCAAACCACTTTTGTTCTTCAAATAAAGTGTTGTAAGTAATAGATAGGGAATCTGAATTTGTCCAAAAATTAGAACATACCTCCTAAATTTGATAAACTAGTATAAGGAGTCGATTTTAGGGAAAAAAAATTTAAGTAATCTACTGCGAATGCTCTAAAGAGTATATTTGTAAAATCATGCAATTAATTATCAATTATGTCCCTTATTAGCTTCTTAACTTGTGCCTTAATATACTCCGTCGATATGTCGTACGAACATTGTTTGGTATGAACGTAATAATGTAATCCAATTCTTATTAACCATTACATTCCTTAGTTTGGTATGATGTAAAAATATTCACAATATAACTAAAAGTACTAATATGCCCTTAGAATAAGTTCAAGTATTATCTTAAAAAAAAAACTTTTTTAATAATAAAATTAATTTTTAACTATTTAATCATAACAAATTAAAATGTATATTATGAAAGAATAATTATACTAAAATAAAATTATTTAATTATAGTATAGACAATTTTATGTGAAAAAATATTTTAGATACACCAAAAAAGAAAATATAAATTATTTTAAATATACTAAAATATAATTATTTAATTATTTAATGAGGTGATGAATATTATCAGACCTAGTGAGGTGATAAATATATATATATATAAAAGTAAGTGTTAGAGACGTATAAGTAAGGGTAATTATGTCATATTTTTTCTCCTTTTGATTATCTGAAGGTAATTAATGGATGATTACGCCCAGTTTAGTAATAATGGGTATTAGCTCAAATGGGGTAATGTGATCCCTAATAAATGCAATAAAAAATCCATTACGTATTTCAACTAAATGTCATTCCATTCCGGGCTATCAAACTTTCAATTAAATCTTGAACGTTGAGCCCTTCCCCCCTTTCTCATTTCCTCTGTTTGCTCAAAGACAATTGTCTCAGCTTAGCTCTCAAACAGTCAAACTGCAGTCATTTTCAATCAAATTCTTTGCTCCAATCATTTTGAGCAAAATCCCGAAGGTCATGTTTGGTTACCAATTTTATTATACATAGAAATGCCTGTATCCACAAGATCACAATTTGCCAACAGTAGCAACTGCCAACCAAACAGTATACAAAACCAAGAACAAAGAATTATTCCAAGAATTGATGAAGAAGACACCCAATTTAGGAATCCTCACTATGGCCTTAAAGAAAAGATGAAAGCTTTAACCTTTTTGTATGAACAACAAAAACAAGCCAAAGAATCAAGATTTTCAACTCACCCTAGTGTAGATTTATTGAGTTGTGGGAGAAAAGATGAAAATGGGTTAAAGAAAGTGAAGGAATTGGGTAACAATGGTAATGTGATGAAGGAGAATGCAATTCCTAATGGTATTATGGCAACGACTTGTGCTTTGGGGGAATTTGTGGTCAAAGACGTGAAGGGCAATGTACCCTTTAGACGGGGCGCTTCGGAACGAGTTGTGGGGGTTTCTGGTGCAAGAAAAGGTTATGGGGTATCTAGTGTTTCTAGGAATCTCTCAATGGGGGTTGAAGTTCCACCTGAGCCTGCTTCGGGGTCTCGAGGGGGTATTGAGGAGAATGTGGAAGAATTAGGAGGTGTTATTAGGGGGCATGTGGAAGAATTGGGTGGTGTTTTAGGGAGAAAAGGTGGAGAGGGGAGTAGAATTCTTGTTTTTGTGAGGTTGAGGCCAATGGGGAAAAAGGAAAAGGAGGCTGGAGCTAGGTGTTGTGTGAGGATTGTGAATAAGAGGGATGTTTATTTGACTGAATTGGCAAATGAGAATGATTATCTTAGGCTTAAAAGACTCCGTGGGCGACATTTTACGTTTGATGCATCGTTTACAGAGTCTACTACTCAGATAGAAGTATACTCCACAACGTATGTGATTTACAGTGTTATATTTCCATTTGGTTTTGCTTTTTCCTGTTAGGGCTTCATTTTATTGCTAGAAAGCTTATTATGATTATTTGCATATTAGTTTTGCCTTTAGCTTGCTGCTTGGTTGCAGTGAATATGGTATTTAGGGAGTTGAATGGTACAATTTCATGGGCTTTAACTAAGTATGCTTCACTCGCTACACATCATATTTTGATTTGGAAGAGATAAAATGAATCATGGTGAAAACTGTAATTCCAATGTTAATTGTTTTGGATGTTTCTTACAGCTGATAGATTAAGTTTTTGGCTTGGCTGCAAGCTCGCATCTTTATCGGGCAAATATAATTGTCTTCTACAATCCTAATCTTGTTTTTCAATATCTATAAATTGGTTGTAGCTGATATGTTTTGGTAGATACTGCAAGACTCTATTTTAAAAGCTACAATGTTCATCCTCTTGATTTTTTCAGTGAAGGTGAAGTGCAGATGTGATTCTAAAACTTGGCATGACATGTGTTACCTATTAAAAAAGTTTTTAGTATTTGTATATGGTTCTTAGCAGATTATATATTCGTGTTCAATTCCTTGTTGTATTAGACTTCTTCAGCTCACTTGAAATATATTGAGCATAAATATGAGGGATAATCTTTTCCTTATTGCAACTTTTTCATCAGAATTTTCCATTATTAAGATCACAAGTATATAACTTCTGATTAGAATGATTTTTAACATGGTGAAGTTCCTTTCAAACTGCAGAACAGCAGAGCTAGTGGAAGCTGTTTTGCAGGGAAGAAATGGTTCTGTCTTTTGTTATGGGGCCACAGGAGCTGGAAAGACGCACACAATGCTTGGAAGTGTGGAGAACCCAGGAGTAATGGTATTGGCGATTAAGGATCTCTTTAGCAAGATAAGGCAAAGGAGCTTTGATGGAAACCATGTCGTTCATCTTTCTTACCTTGAGGTGTACAATGAATCTGTGAGAGATTTGCTTTCCCCAGGAAGGCCTCTCGTCCTCAGAGAAGACAAACAGGTTTTTGCTCGACCCTTTTTTTTTACGTTCTTTTCTCATCGATAAAAATACTCCCATTGTGTCTGCAAATATCACTGTTGAATGATAATTTAATTTTACCATTTGATGACATGCACAACTTAATACTTGTTTAAATGTTTAATCGAATAGCCTAAGTGGAAAAGGCTCTTGTTAGTGACCAGAAGGTCCTGGTTAGAAACTCATCTCATCGCTAATTTACAAAAAAAAGTACTTGTTTAAATGTTTGATAAATTACCTTCCTGGCTTCACATCTAAAAATGCACATAAGTTTTTAGTGCACACCAAGTTACCAAAGTTGAGAGATTTTGAGCAGTTCTTTGAGTTTTCGCCTAATGAATTAGCCATTAGAAGAATATCCACTATATGAGAACATATTCATGCAAATCCTGCTATAATCTGGTTTGATGGAAGGAAATGGAGGGGGATAGATTTTGGTATATGATCATAATTAGCTTAGTTATCCATCCTGATAACCATAGTTAATCAGTTTATGCGTGCATGCTTACTTTGTTTGTTTGCTGTCATTTAGAATGTGAAATGGCTGCTACTGAATCTCTTAACACGGACTAAGTAACCGCGAAAAAAACGTTATTGATCAGGCTCAAATATAATTTGATGTCCCTTTCAGGGAATTGTTGCATCGGGTCTTACTCAATACAGAGCATACTCTACCGATGAAGTAAGTTTTGCTTCTTTATATTCCATAACAATATAATCATACAGGATTTCAAAATACGATCTATTTTGTTAACAGGTCATGTCATTACTTCAACAAGGCAATCGGACTCGAACAACAGAACCTACTCGTGCCAATGAAACCTCATCACGCTCCCATGCTATACTTCAGGTATTATAAGATATATGGGGTATCTATTTAACAGGGTGTTTGGCTGCGCTTTCCTGATGCTTCTTTCAACAACTTCTTATAATAAAAGAATATGCAAGTTCAACCTGTTCGTGCATACGTAGGAAGTAACTTACAAGCTCATTAAAAAGTCCAGACCCTCTTACTCTTCTTTTTGTATTCCATTTCTTTGAGCCTTATATTCTAATGCTTTATTATATTTAGGTCGTAGTTGAATACCGTGTGAAGGATGCTTCAGATAATATTGTCAATCGAATTGGGAAGCTATCGCTTATTGATCTTGCTGGGTCAGAGAGAGCTCTTGCCACTGATCAACGAACAATTAGATCTCTTGAAGGTGCAAATATAAATAAGTCACTCCTGGCATTAAGCAGCTGCATCAATGCACTTGTTGAGGGCAAGAAGCATATTCCATATCGCAATTCCAAACTCACTCAATTACTTAAGGATTCTCTTGGTGGAGCTTGCAACACCGTGATGATCGCCAATGTTAGCCCAAGCAATCTGTCATTTGGTGAAACTCAGAATACCTTACATTGGGCCGATCGAGCAAAAGAAATCCGCACAAAGGTAGTTCCTTGCAGTTGCTTCAACAATATTATTTGATTATCGAATTATAGTTCTTTCACTTTTCTTTAGAGACTTGAAGTAATCCTGTGTATGATGGACATACTTTCTGTACAGGTATGTGAGAAGAATGAGGAAATAATTCCACTGCCTGAATCTGGAACAGATCAGGCCAAGTTACTACTGGAGTTGCAGAAAGAAAACCGTGAGCTGAGAATGCAGTTCGCGAGGCAGCAACAAAAGCTGTTAGCAGTTCAAGCTCAGGCCTTGGCAGCAAATTCTTCACCAGCCCCTTCTAAAGTTGACCCTCACTTGTCCCCTGCACTGTCTTCTGCCCAAGCAAATGAAAAACGAAGAACAAGATCATCTTTCTTAAGCCAAAATTGTTTTACGCCAGAGTCCAAGAGAAAGGGAGCAGATGACACTGTAAGGGAGCTAAAGAGAACCATGAAGGTTTTGGAGGCAGAGATGGAAAGAATGAAGAAGAATCATGCTCTGCAGATTAAGCTAAAGGATGATTTTATTAGGAAGCTTTCACATCAACTAGAAAAGCGGGGAGATGAAGGGGAAGAAACTACGCGGGTTGTCACCCGAGCGAACTTACGACCAAAGGAGCCATTGCATGAGAGTGAGTTGAGGAGTCCAAGTAGTCGCTTTCGGTCTCCTGCCCCCTCAGCTAAAAAACGAAGTATTTGGGATATCACAACTGCAAATAGTCCATCTCTTGCAACTCTAAATGGAAGGAAGACCAGAAGCCACGTTGTTCCTGAAACTACTGTAGCTCCGTCAATGCTTCTCCAGGTGATTTATATTTTTTCATTATTTCTATATTAAATAAGAGACAGGGAACAATTTCTATATTCAATATATATAGATGTATACTGGGGAATACAACTGCACATAGTTCCCTTAGAATTACGCTTTTCAGCTTTCTTTCCTCTGGTACTTATGCTGTTATGCAACTTACACACACATCTTTTTGGTTTATGTTCTTATATATCACGCCATTCAGCCCGGATTTGCTCGTCAAAAGCCATAACTGTAAAGCGCTCTGAAGCAGACTATGGACAGATAAGGAAGGCAAGCTTCATTGCTTGAACGGAATGCAGCAAACATGGTTGTGCATTGCTGAGGCTTCCATCTTGTTTACTAATTCAAGTGACCGATGAATATTCAAAATCACGACATTTATTTATTCTTCTGGAGTAGCATCTCTAAAACATTAACCAATACGGCTTACAATTAACAATCAGCTGGTAAATATTTCTAAATGGAATTGCCAGTCTTTGTTATAGTTCAAGAGTTACACGGGTTTTTTAGGAATTTTACAATGTTTATTATCTCATTACTCTTTATCTAGTTACTTCGATTTGATATACTAATCACAACTTGTCTCCCCATTTTGATCTTCCAATTATTTATATTGTTAATTATTTGAGTGTAACATAGGCTAGGATGGTTTTTGCTTCTAACTTACTATAGTAACTTTAGTAAGAGCAATGAAGTGATTTAGTTGTCAAATTTATCAATCTTGAATTATGGAACACCACTAAATATATACTATTTTTAAATATATATATATACTATTAATTACTAAATTTTGAAAATAAAATATTTATAATTAGGTTTTAATCGATAATGCAAGCCTCTCGCTTAAATGTAATGGAATTAATATTATAGGACAAAAACTATTTGGGAGGACCCATTGAACAAGTCCTTGTAGAAACAACGACCAAGCGTGTCTGGTAAACGATCTGGTGGTTCTTATATGTTGTGTTAAAACCCTCTTAAAGTTATCGTGACTAAATATTAATATCCTATTATATTTATTTTAAAAAGTTTCACAATTATCTTCAAGACGATCAAGTTAGTGACATATATGATTTTATAATCAAAATGTCATGATATTGATTCACCTTATCAACGATTTGCTGATCGAATTTGTTACACCCGACTCACCTACTACGGCATATCTTGTTTTAGTAAGTAATTTGTGAGAATAGTCTCCCTCTCTTTCTTTCCAGCTCCCAAACACCTCTATCGGCTTAGGGATCTGCCTTCTTCCATGGATTTGGATTTCTAAAGAACAACTAAGACTCTTCTTATCAATTATTAATAAAAAAATTTGATATTCATGGCTTCATCTCTTCTCTCAAGACCAACCCTTTTATCTTCTTCTTTCTTTGGCCAGCAACTGTGAGCTTCCACATTGATTTTCTTGTCCAATTTTCTCAAAAAAGTGATGGGTCTTTGTTGATTTTTAATTTTATGGTCCAAAATTTTAAAATTCTTATGGGTTTTGTGTTGAATTTGGTTAAAGTTTCGTTCTTTATGCAGTTCGGATAAAAGGGTCATAAGGAGGCAGGCGGTATGTGTAGTGAACGTTAGAAGTCCTAGATGTGCTATGGATACTTCATTTGGAGGTTAGTTTGTTGTATTTTTACCTTTTGATTGATCAATATGTATAGAAATTAATTGTACAGTATAGTTGTGAATGTATAAGTTTGTACTTAAGCATATGTTGTGCATAAATATAATGTATTTGTGAACCATGTGTAACCAAGTAATTATGTAATCTCAGTAGATTATTGATAGGTGTACCAAGGCAATGTGTGTCTCCTCTATAGATATTTTGTAGATAAAGTGGCGATATAACTATGAGGGTATGATGATGACTTAAGATAGAACGGAGAGCTCAAAACGAGGATGGTTGTAAGTTCGAGTTTGTGTGTATGGCAACTGCCGTGCTAACTTGATGAATAGAGCCGGAGGGCAGCAGTAGGTTGATCTTAGTGAGCTGTCTAAGGTTTCAGTGGGTGGAGGGTGGGCGGCTGTTTATCGATTGTTCAGTTTTGTGAAACAAATGCAAACACCAAGTTGGATGAATGGGAGATAATTTAGTTCCACGGCTCCTCTCTGGGTTAGGGAGCCGGTTTACATATTTGATTTACTAATATTATCTATAGACTAAAGTTGTGTGTGAGCCTGTGAGGTGTGCCCCTTGATTTTTTTACTTGTCTATCGTAAAACAAAAGTTTGCCTCTGTATTCATAATAATATATTTCATTGTTGGATGATTAATTTTAGCAAGAATCTGAAATATGGTCAACTGAATATGATGTATCTACAAAGTTGTGCCTCTATTTCATACAATGGTTTTTCTGCAATTGAACGTTCCCCAAACTTTGAAGTTTTGGATGCATCAAGAGTATCTTTTAACATTGCTACTGAAAGTTATTACAGGTAACATCTCAAAGTTCCCTAGGATTAATGTCTGGGATCCTTATAAACGCTTGGGTATAACACCTGATGCTTCAGAGGATGAAGTTTGGAGTTCTCGTAATTTCTTACTGAACCAATACTCCAGTCATGAAAGAAGTGCGGAATCAATAGAATCAGCTTTTGAGAAAATATTGATGGGAAGCTTCGTAAATAGGAAGAAGACAAAGATCAACTTAAAAACCAGGCTGAAGAAGAAAGTCGAGGAATCTCCTCCATGGGTTAAGCAATTACTCACTTTTGTAGAGATTCCTCCTAATGTTATTATTATGAGAAGGTTCTTTTTGTTTGCATTCATGGCATGCTGGAGTGTATTGAATTCTGCTGAGGCTGGACCTGCTTTCCAGGTTTGTCATTGAGATTAAGGAGCTCTTACTGTTATAGTAAGTAGATTTAAACTGTTATATGCCTTTTGTCCTAATTGTTTTCCTCTCTTTCTGTAGGTTGCATTATCCTTGGCAGCATGCATATATTTCCTAAATGACAAGACCAAGAGCATAGCTAGAGCTTCGATTATTGGGTGAGCAAACTAAATTCTGTTCTAAGATGATCTCTTTTCTTTATCAGTATATTTCCTTCATTCAAATGATCTTCATGAATTATTGGTCAATGTTATATCCTTAAATTGCAGTTTTGGATCCCTTGTGGTTGGCTGGATATGCGGTTCCTTTTTGGTACCCTTGATTCCAGTGACTCTGTTACAACCAACATGGACGCTGGAACTCCTAACATCACTGGTAGCATATATGTTTTTGTTCATCGGTTGTACTTTCCTCAAATGACATGCTTACTATTGCATGGATGTTCATTCTGAAGTTGGGCATCAAGTGTAATACATTGTTTTAGTCGCTCAAACTCTGATATGAACTCTTTTGAAAGTTGTTGTACTTCTCCCGAAAATCTCACACCTAGTACAGATGTTCAAGTATTGTTGAGATACAAATAGTTATTTTCTTGTGAGTGTAGCACACATTCATTTTGCATGATTGTTTCTTTTTTTCTAAACGGATATCAGAATACATGATCTTGGCCACAAACATTTTCCATGTCCAAAATTACCAATACAAAAAGCAACTGATGTTCTTTTCAGTGTTCTACAATATCTTTTTCGGTCTCGTTCCACAATGATACATGAAGATTACAATCACCATTAAAGTACTGTAGTTATATAATTCTAGCTTTGAATGAGAGCTGCATATAAAAGTTGGTTCCAAGTATCAGGGACTCCTGGAAGGCACCAGTGGCTACAATCCGAGCCTTTTGAACCTCCATAACCATAAATTGAAGGGTGTCCATCTTTTCTCAACTGAGACAGGTTTGTGATACTGAGAAGATAGACTTTGGTCGACATTTTCTTCAATACCCTCTTCAATACTGCTTCAGCTGGATGTGGTCCTCCAGGATATTTAGATTGAAGTAAGGGTTTTTTCTCTCCGTTGCAATCAGTTGCCTTTTGGTCCCCCCATGCCTTAGCGCTGAAGTTTAGTTAGTGTAGGTATTATAAAGTAATTATGTTTGTATAATGCCGTGAACGTTCCTCATTTTTATGCATCATTTCATGCCTCTTGCTTTACAAATTGTACACCATGCACTGAGTAATTACATCATAACTACTCATGATGTGCACAATACATGTTGTATATGATGTTGTATAATCATAGACATATAAGAAGGCATAAAATGAGGCAAAGGATTCTGTTTGTTGGTAGTGAATCGACTTACTTTGAATGGTCGGGGGAAATTCCCTGGAAAAAAACCTTGGTTTTCTTAGGATCAATGTTGGAGTCTACCCATCTTGCCCATGTGTTCAAACCTTTCTCGAAAGCTATCAATCGATTCATGTCTTTGAATTTCTTGTTCCCCTCTTGAATGTAATCCCATCTGAAAAACAAAGCTTTGAATAAGAGGCAGTGATAATGCAAATTCAGGGGACTATTAAGGGCTTGAAAGAGCATACGGCTGTTGTCGTTCCTTGTGAAGCCACCAATGCCACGTATTGAAAATCAAGATGTCCCTCCTCCTCCATTTTTGCTTGCTCGTCATCGAGTTCAACTTAAGGACCCTTCCAGTTTTATCACTTACAAGATCGACTAGGAATGAACTGCGGTATAGAGTAATGGAAACATTGTATGCCTGCAAATGGACAATGCCTTAAATTTGCAACACCGTACTTTCTATATGATCAAAATTTACGTCGAAAATAATGAAAATGTCAATTAATTTGAACGCGACGGAGTAACAGACTCACTGGGAATTTAAAATTGGATATATCCTTGGTTCTAGAGAGCTTATAATGGGCTTGAGGGAGTGCTTTGTGAAGCATGCATGTAAGAGATTGCCATTGATTTAAACTTAGTGAATCTCCAACAAACATAATTCTTTTTCCTCTAAGCCTTTCCATCAAATCTTTCCCCTGAAACCTATTCAAAGCAAATATAGATGAATCAAAATTGATTAACATTTCAACTTCAAGAATTATATATTGTTCACAAAAAAGGTGAATCAACTTCAACTAAAAGCAGATAGTTGCAATATCATCGCTACAAAGAACACTTTAAACGACAGGAACCGCCATGTCATACATGAACAAAACAATAACGCCATGACAACGACGTGCCACGGGCTAAAACATTATGAGCAACATACTTCGTTACCTCGGTAGGTTGCATGCGTGGGGCTGCCATCTATACTTAAGATACCAGTTGTCCTTTCTACCATTCCCTTCACAGTTAAAAGCTTTCTCCATGAAAGGGCAATCTCTTGAACTATAAATTGGGTATGAATCATCATATACCCATCTTCCTGCAAACAAATTACACTTCTGCCCTCCAAGCTTTACAACACCCTCTCCATTTATTTGCTTATAGTAATTATTCAAAAAACAAAATACTAACACTATAACAATTCTAACATCCAACCCAAAATTTCCCATTTTAAAGTCACATTTCTATTCCTTAGACTAGTTAGAATGCATATATATAGTCCAAATGGTCAATTGTTGTTTATGTTTTTATTACAGAAGAATTTTTATGTTTAATTTTATATTATTTGGGTCAGCTACTGCAAAATGTAATATAATAGAAGGAGATCTATAGATGTATAATTAGAGATTAAGTCCTTTTTTGTCAGAAATGTCACATTTTGATAAATGAAATATTAGACTTGGGATCCTTCACTAGCGGCTGTTTATTCGGCTCATCAATTAGCATATTGTCAAATAGTCAAATAAACTTGGTTCTGAGTAATATATTTTATAATGTGAGAGTCGAACCCAGACTGCTAGTATTTATGCCCCAGGGGGGTGATGAACTTAAAATTATATCGACATTAATTACAGAGATTAGTCATGTAAACGAGATTCACAGTTGAAGTTCGGAGACTGCAAAACCACAAACTAGTTATCCGATTCTCATGTATATGTAAGATAACAAGGTCTTCCTCTCACCAACGGGAGGCGGATGGCAGGAGGGTGTAGAGCGACATGAGCCTCCGACGTCACTTTAATGAACAAATGTCATGGAGGGTGAAGACGAGCCATTTAAATGGACCCACCATCTAAAACTAACTAGCTAAATGTTGTTTCTGATAGTATAGTATATGAAATAACTCAGAGATACAAAAAAGAATTACAAACACTTAGGCATCTGCAAGTGCAATAAGTTGATCAACCACTCCAGGATCTGCCAGTGTGCTCGTGTCCCCAAGCTCATCTAATTGCCTGGAAGCTATTTTCCTCAAAACCCTTCTCATTATTTTTCCACTTCTCGTCTTTGGAAGACCAGGTGCCCAGTGGATTCTATCGGGAGCTGCGAATGCTCCAATCTACATTCGACATAGACACACCAGTTATGCTTACAATAAATCATTTCAACCGTCTCAATATTGCTGCTATTCTACATACCTGAGTTCTTACTGCTGTTACAAGACTTTTACGTAGGTCTTCACTATATGGAACACCTTCAACTAATGTTACAAATGCATATATACCCTGTCCTTTAACCTGAATGCAATTGTAAAATGAAAATTCAGACAATTCCTCGAAGATGGAAACAGAAGAGTCAACTCACAAGTATAAATGCATTACCTCATGTTCAACGCCAACCACAGCAGCTTCTGAACATTGAGGATGTGAAACTAGAGCGGATTCAACTTCTGCTGTGCCAATACGGTGTCCACTGTAATCCAAAAAGAAAAAGAAAGGATGAGATGGAGAGACTACGAAGTGACCAAAATAATAGATGAAACTGACTTATATAATCAAGGGTGCATTGTGGGTTCTACATCAACATCAGCCTTTGAAGAGGCTCCTGCCTAAGCAGGGGGGAGGGGGTCGAACAGTATGCAGCCTGACCCGTGTGATAACAGGGAGGCTGTTTCCAAGTTGCAAAGAGTGGAGTACAAACACTAACTACCACTCACAATGTATAAGAAGCGAATGTAGTCTAGGGAGCCATTTTGATATGTTACGAAATATATAAAGGAGTCATCTTCAATTTTGTAACAATATATGACATGAACAATGAGTGATAGAATATAATATAGTTGGAAAATCTGGAAATATTACCTAACGTTGATTACATCATCTACCCTTCCTGTTAGCCAGTAGTAACCATCTTTGTCTCTACAAGATAAAATGATAATCAGGAATTAGGATATGTTACCTTCCTCACTTTCTAAATTAAAGAGTTAACATAATCTTCCAAGAGATAGATGGATACCTGCTGCAGCCATCACCACTAAAATAGTATCCAGGGAAAGCGCCGAAATATGCTGTCTCATATCTCTCATGATCTCCATACAGGGTTCGAAATGCGCTAGGCCATGAACTTTTGACACACAAGTAGCCACTGCATTCACCTTCTATCTCAGAACCTTTTTCATCAACTATGACAGGCTGCAGTCATAATACAAAATGTGGACCTTTACACTAAAAAAATATATAACCATTGACAAATAATAAGTACTTCCACTTATAGAAGGACACAGAATTAAACATACTGGGTGAAGTTGGGAGGTAATAATTAAAAGGTGCAAGTTGAAATGTCATAAATGTCTCTGTAAGGAAATTAACACGCATGCAATAAGTACCTGAACCCCAAAGAAAGGGAAGGTAGCAGAACCGGGTTTCTGTGGGAAAGCACCCGGCAAAGGAGTGATCTATGACACCAGCAAACAAATCATTCAAATAACACAGAAGCATTTGGCTTAGGATAGGCACAAAAAGAGAAGTAAGGAAATTTACCAGGAAGCCACCCGACTCTGTTTGCCACCATGTGTCAGATATAGGACATCTAGAGTCACCAACTACTTCAAAAAACCACCTGGCGACAAAATAAGGAAAACCATTTAAATGCAGTATTCGAGAAACCAATCGAACTGCCAAGTCAGATAATCAACAGAGTGAGCTAAGAACCTCCATGCACTTGGATTGATAGGCTCACCCACGCTTCCAAGAACACGTAAGGATTTGCGCGAGTAACGGGTTACATGCTGCAAAAGTATAAACGAAAAATAAGGTTGTAACTGTTCATACATCTCACTTGATTCATCTTAGCTGGTCTTCCATGCTAGAAATCACTAACTAAATTTTGAAATAGGTTGATATGGACCTGACCTCATCTCCTTCCCGCATGAGGGACCGCACCAGTGTTGGTGCAGTGTAGAATATTGACACCTTGAATTTGTCAACAATTTCCCAACAGCGACCAGCATTTGGATAATTTGGAGCCTGCATATTATATAGAATGAGGTAAGAACAAGCTGCAAAATCCAGAGCTTGAGACTTCAAAGCCTAGAAATAATGACTCAACAAATTTATGCATGGTCATACAATTAAATTTTGCATTTATGAAAATTGAGATTCAACTTCACACTTATCACCAATTTCTGTGGAAAACACCATTATGCAGTATGGCAATTTGCAGACAGTGAAACTACTTCCAAATCTTAAATGTATTTACCCCTTCATAAACCACAACAGTTGCTCCGTTGAGGAGAGGTCCATATGTAACATAGCTGTGTCCAGTAATCCAACCACAGTCTGCAGTACACCTGAGAGAGTCATGACCAGAAAGCCAAGATATGATACAAGGTTCTACAAGAAACAAAAAAGAAAAAATCAATGACTGATATTCTATGGTGTCACCATACCAGTATACATCTGATGGTTTGTAGTCGAAGGCATACTTGAATGTTGTTGCCGTGTATACCATATATCCTCCAGTTGTGTGCAGAACACCCTTTAATATCAATCAAACAAGTTAGAAACCGGAGACATGAAATGATAACATTATCAAGAATCCGAAAGGTCATTACCTTTGGCCTTCCAGTGCTTCCACTTGTGTAGAGCAGGAAGAGTGGATCCTCAGCCTCGACCCATTCGACAGGGCACGTAGTTCCACATTTGGGAACAACGTCCTAGGTCATAGAATTATAAATCACTCAGAATAATTTAAAATTGTGAAGGATTAATGACGGTTGAAGTCACTAATACTCAGGAGTTGAATAGAGGAAGCCCGAACAGCTATATCAGATCTAATCTAAAAGCAGAAAAAACAGGAATTTTTAGGAGCTTAATTGGTAGACCGCTCTACATCAAGAGTGATGAAGTAGTTGACATGAAGATCTTTCAGTTAGCAACCGCATCACAATTAAAATCAGACCTTCTGTAATCAGCTAGAGAGGTGTATAACCCCCGCCCCTCCTCCTCCCCAACTCAACGGCAACAAATTGTAGATATAACAGTCAACTTCCCTATTGAGAATCGGTCTCTATAACAAAACTTGTTGGATGAAGCCCAAGGTTCAAGGAGGTGCAGACACCAAATCTTTTCATTTTTCTAAGTTACATGTTTGCTCAACCAAGTGAAGGCTCATCATGGAAGAAAATTAGACTTGTGTAGCTGTGGGAAGACAAAGAAATACAAGTAGGCGAACATAACTAGATACTATATTTAGTAAATAATACTCCTTTAGCTATATGATATAGAAACTATACTAACCTTTTTTAGGCTACAAAAGTATACTCTGTTTTACTGATAATTAAATTGTGGGAAATGATGGGGTCAGCAGTATGCAAGAAACTTAGAGAAGAACCAAAAGAACAATTTTAGTCAAGCCACAATATGTTCTAGCAACCTGCCACCAAATGTCCGTCCTTCATGCCATTTCGTATCTTCTCTCTTCATAGCCAAATCATTCCCATAAGTTAAGCAAACGTCTGGACACATGAAAAGATAAGATTAAGATTCTAGTTAATAACCCATTCCATATCAAGAAATTATCGAAGAGAAAGATGTAAAGACCAGGAAAGGCTCAGTCGGCCTTCAACAAAATATGCATTTTTCAAAATATACGGTCAGTACAGACGTAAGAGGTGTCAGATATTTATTTGAAGGATAAGAGCGTATTCTGTAGGTTGAGTTATTACCTCTAACTCACTCTAGACCTAA